>JACEEZ010010127.1:27500-43289 GCA_016584305.1 Chionoecetes opilio | reverse complement strand
GTTTTTCTAAATAATCCAAAACAAGACCCTTAGTATGTGATATAATCTAGCTCAAACACCCTCTAACTTAACCTCCGATATCATATTTTATAATTTATAATCAGAATAAAAAAAAATTCGTCGTGCTCATTTCGAAAGCATGCGTGCACGAGTCCGCGGGTCGCGCACAGAATAGAACAGTTCGTGGGATCAGGCGGCGCGGCTCCTGAAGTGACGTCAACTTTTTCTGTGAATTTTCATTTTCAACTCTGTTTTCAATAGAAGCGGAACGGGCTGGATGGGGAGTATTTCAGGGGGAAGGTGGGGTTTGTGGGATGCTTTCAGTGTTGTGGTTCGTGTGGGGTTGCTACAGGGCTGGTTTTTGATCGCTTAGTCTATGTGTGGCTATGTGTGGCTATAGAGGGTTTTGTTTCTCGGTCATGCAGGCTAGGTGTTACTCGCGTAAAAAACGTCACAGAAAACTGCAAGGAAAAAAATGTCACAAGTGTTGGAGTAGGAAAAAATGCGCCCATAAAAAGTATTATATAGATAGGTAAACCAAACAAATATATAAATACTTTACATATCGAATATATTCTCAAAAATTGCCATTTATCTAGCCTGAAGGAATATGCCATTTTTTCTGTTGCCATTTTCTCGTGCTCTTTTTCAGGTGCCATTAATTCCGGTGCCATTTTTTTCATGTGCCATTATTTACTGTGCCATTTCTTCTGCGACATTCTTCTCCTGTGCCATATTTGCGTTGTGCTCCTAATTCATATGAGCCATTTTTTTCTGTGCCATTAATTCTGTACCATTTTCTTGTGCCATTAATTCCTGTGCCATTTTTACCTGTGTCATTTTTTCCTACATTCGTATGGCTAAGATAGGTTTGTGGCTGTAATTCATAGCTGAAGTGGGTTTGTAATCGGTTAATAATGGCTAGCTAGAGTCGGGTTGTTGGTGGGGTACTCGAAGATCTGATATATTTGTGGTGGGTTTTGGGCAGTGCGAGTGAACATATCCTGGGTACGATGATTCTGTTGGTTCACTTAACTGAAGCTTTTTGGTGCTGTGTTCTGTGTTGCATAATGTTGTCTTTTAGCCTTCGTGTTTCTTCGTGTAGCGGAAGGGGACGCTGTGTTGACTCAGTGAGGGGAGGGGAGAACGCGTTGCTTTGTTTGCTGTAGTGCCTTGTTTGGGGTTTTAAGTTTTCTGTGCATACTTAGGTCGTGACAGTAAATGTATCTTTGTCTGGTACCCCAATAATACCGAAAGAAAGTGTGTGTGTGTATCATATAGTTGTATTTTACAGGCCAGGAGCAACGATCGTATGGCCCGTCTTCATATCAACATTTTATCATTCATCCTTAGTGGTTAGTGTTGGCCGAAGCCATCACCCCGGGAGGGGGTCACAAAACCCCCGGATGACACCCGGTACCATTACTGGCGGGAGGGACAGGAGGCTGGGGTTTTAAGGAAACCAGCCATAGGTTCCGCTCCGCCGGGGATCGAACCCGGACTTCTTGGTTGGAACGAGCGTGCTAAACCACAACTACGGATTACCTGTGTGTGTGTTCAGTGTGTGTGGTGATGTACATCGAAGTTGTATTCTCTAGTTGTGTATTTTACCGAGGCCAGAGCAATGCCTCGTGGGCCCCGTACCATATCAACATTTTTATCATTTCATCCTTAGTGCTTTGTGTTGCCGAAGCGCACCCGGAAGAGCAGGCACAAACCCCCGCTAAACCCGGTGTGTGTTGTGGGTGTGTGTGTGCTGTGTTGTGTGTGTGTTGTGTTGTGTGTGTGTGTGTGTGTGTGTGTGTGTGTGTGTGGTGTGTGTGTTGTGTGTGTGTGTGTGTTGTGTGATTCACCCGATGGTCTTGTCACACGAAAAAGGAACTCGCGATCGCAGTTTTCACCTCTCGGTGCGAGCTTGGAGCTCATATTACCGATCTTAGGGTAATCGCCTAATGATATAATATGGGATTCACACACCCACACCCTCATCATCTGACAAGGGGACGGTAACAGCCGAATTGTCATGAAAAATCCGGGTAGAGCGATGATTCGAACAGCTACCATCGAATGGCAGGCCAGCACGCTATCAAGCTGACCATCGCGCGGATGTGTGTGTGTGTGTGTATGAGAGAGAGAGAGAGATGAGAGAGCAGAGAGAGCTGAGAGAATAGATGGAGAGAGAGAGACGAGAAAGAGAGAGAGAGAGAGAGAGAGAGAGAAGGATGAGAGAGAGATGAGATGAGAGAGAGGATGGCGAGAGAGAGAGGAGAGAGATGAGAGAGAGAGGAGAGGAGGAGAGAGAGGAGAGGAGCGAGAGGATAAGATACTTTGATCCTATTCTAGACACTCTGCAAGTCCCAACGACAAAGGTTATGACCTATTACAAAGTGCACCACGCCAGGATGAACCTGGTGGGAACCTGGTGTATCAACCGCAGGGACGCTGCCCTGGACGGTAGAGAGAGAGAGAGAGAGGAGAGAGAGAGAGAGAGAGAGAGAGAGAAGTTTTCTCTGTTCGTTCATACCTGGTTTTTGTGCGTTTTCATATTACAATGGCTGTTCATGAGAGGTATAGGTGCGTCTAGAGGCTTTTAAGGACGTCGTAAAAAGCCTAGGTGGGATGTAGGGGGGACGAATCCACAGGTGCAAAATTTCCAAAGGAGTCGATATTGTTAGAAGTGAAAAATACGTGGATGCAACAATTATAGGTACATGACTCACCGATATGATTTAACGGTTGCCACTATTGTGATGCCCAAGGCTAAGGGCGGACGGCTAAGGGTTTTCTCTCGGCTTTGGTGCTGCCATAATGAGATAAGGTGGCGAGAGATAATCAAACGCACTGATAGAAAGATCTTCAAACATACTTAACGACCGAAGCTCGATCCCCCATGACCCTTACAGCCTCGTCGAGCCCCATCCCCCTGTAAACTCCACAGCCTCGTTCCCCTCAACACCACCTGACTCGATTTCCCTCTCTACCCTCCACAGGCCTTGGTTAACCTGTCCCCCCAGCGCCTATTCTGCCTGTTACGTCCCAGTTCAGTCCCCCCCCTGTAGCTCCTAGCCTTGGTTCCTATGTACTTCCCCAATCTTGGTTCCCCCCTGTGTACCCCAGCCTCTGTTTCCCCTGTACCCCCTAGTGGACTGATCCCCCATGTACCATCCCAGGCCTTGGTTCCACCTGTAGCCACCCCCCTATCCTTTGTCCTCCCTTACCTATAGCGTAGTTACATACCTCGGCGCGTTCTATGCACTGCGGTTCACGACTCCCTCACATTACGATCATCACTCTCCTCATGCGTCTTCCTCACCATAGTTACATCACAATATCGAAGTCATGGTGAGGGACAGTTTGGTTTCTAGATCTATTTAGGATCCATAAACAGCGGCAGGAGATAGATTATGTTCGCACTACTTTAGCCGGCAGACACTGTTCCCCATGTCCCCACTGTTAACTCCCCAGCGTTACGGTACCCAAATACCTCCTTGTGGATCCCCGCGCCCTCCACTCTGCGACGCGCCATCACTCTCACTAAGACACTCCCACTTCTCAGATCATTCGTGTCGCCCCTGGCCGTAGTGCGTGTCCTCAGGTCGCAGGTTAGTTATCACGTAGAACCGCGCTGTCGGGCGTTAGTTTTAGGTTTGTTTTGGTTTCGGGGGTTCAATAAACAGGTAAACTGGGGAATGAAGAGAGCTAAGGAAGCTGTGAGGAAGGAAGGATTGAAATGGAGGGTAATGAGTGACGTGCCGGGAGGACATGAAAGGACAGGAGCGCCAGCGTCCAAACTACACCCGACATCACGTCATCACTTTTATTTCTATTCATAATAGCTTCCATCTCCCTCAACTGTCCTTATAGCAACAACAAGCTCGTAATATGAGATGTGAGACCTTAAAAGCAGACTGCCTACATCGCCGGTTTACAGTATTCTGTGACCAGCGTGGCAGCCTCTTCAAAATTACAGTTACCGCGCGCGTCGTACTATAAGTGTTGTAAGTGAGAGTAAGGAAGGTATAGTGATTTTTAAAGGCTAGTACTCTTACTGCGGTTAAACCGCGGGACGGTGTCAGGTGTGGTTATCAGCAGCCTAGTCTTGTGTCCTGTCGTTGGGATTGATGTCTCTTCTGCTTGCCGGGTGGAACGAAGAGGATGAGAAGGATGGGAAACTTCGTGATGGTGAGACGGTCCTTGTGCCAGCCAGGTAATAGGCTTATTTATTATCATTTCTTTTGCAGTAAGGCTCATTTGAATTACTATTTACTCCATTTGAATTACAATTTATTCTTTTTGGCTTACATTCACCTTATTATTACTCATTACTCAATTATTGATTCATGATCCAAACTAATTTTTTACTAGATTTATCCATGCAATTTTTACCATTCAGTGTATGGTAAGGTTCCATTTGATAGTATGACATGTCCAGATAGACTTCTTTATTGTATACTGAATAGACTTAGATGTAAATTAGATGTAGTGTTTATGGTGGTACTGACAGGGCATGCTGATTAAGTGGATGACAAAAATGCCTCTCCCTTACACTTTTCAATTAGGTATCTCTCGAGGGGGGTTTGGTTGTTTAATGTGTTGAAGTGTTAGCCAAGACAAGAGTGTCTGGCGTTACCCGGGAATGCTGACTATTATTAAGGAGAACTGGGCGCTTTCTGGTTTTGGGTTACGAAACTATACTTTTCTTCACACGGTAGTAAACATTGCATTTGTTATTCCTGCTGAACGGACAGTCTTTGTTGTTTTTGTAGAGGGAAGGAAACATTGGCACTTTCTTCCCCATGACAAAATATTTCCCGAGGATGCTAAATATCCCTTATTCCTCGTCTTCTTTAATTATTCTATTATTTTGGACCGTAGAGATATTGAAGAACCAATGGGCGGGCGCGTGTGGTTGGCAAGTCCATTCTCTTCTCCTCTCGCTCTCTCTCTCTCTCTCTCTCTCTCTCTGTACTCTCTCTCTATCTCTCTCTCGCTCTCTCTCTCTCTTTCTCTCTCTCTATTCTACTCTATCTCTCCTCTCTATCTCTCTGCTCTCTCTCTCCTCTCTCTATCATCTCTCTCTCTCTCTCGTCGCTCTCTCTTTTACACCTAGCCTATCGCATGCCATATTTTAACACCTCGTTTCAACCCTTCACCTCTTAATTCCGTATCTCTTCCAACCTTTACCCCTTGTTCTTTTTTTTCGTCCTTACTTACTTTTTCTATCTCCCACTCCTTTGCTGGTCATCCACTTCTCCTCTCTTTTATCTTTTGTGCATTCGGTGTTTCTTAACTGGTCCGTTTTATCTCTTATTCCACCATCTTTTAACTCCTTGGTCGTTGCATTCCACCTCGTGCCATACATTCCTCTGTTTTATGGTTCCGTCCGAACATATCTCATCTCTTGTTACTGCATCCCATTTACATGTCTCCCTTTCTTTTCTCTCTTGCACCTTCTTCCTCTTCTATTTTAACGATCTATACCAGTGGACGAAACATTGTAGTATTAGGTGAGTTTATGAAAAATGGGACTACATGGTTTTATACCCTTAATAATTATGGGCGCAAATGAACTCTGAAGGATACTTGATTTTTTTATCGCGTGTTATGGAGATGCAATCGAATTATTGTTCATAAATAACGAATAATTTTGGGTCCTCTCCCCAAGTCATGTTTCTGGTTGGTCTTAGATTAAGTACTGTACGTTAGATCAAACTCCTATAAAGTGACTCGTGAAATGATCTTGGCGTAGTGACTCGCTGCTTAGCTAAGTTCATGGACACAGTTTGTATGACTCTCGTGATCCTATTTTTTAATTTATCCTTAGGACCCCTGTATATATCTTCTTTTTCTCTAATCCCTCTTTTACTGGCCCTCTCTTCTACTTCCTCTTCTAGTACCCTTGTCTTCTACTTCATAATACACTTTATCTTTTATACTTGTTTTCTGTCCTTCTTATCATCATCCTTTCCCAACCTTTTAAATTTGTCCGTGCTATATATACTTCTCTTTAGTTCTCACAATTATCACTTCACCTCTTCTCTAAGATAACTCTATATCTCATCTTCAACCGTTCCCTTTACCTTTTTCAGCCGCTGTGTTTTCTCATCCTTAGTTCTTTCTCCTCTTTCATCATTCCCGCCATTACCTCTTCTACTCGTTCCTTTCGCTCGCACATTTGCCTCCATATCCTTTCCTCCGCATTTATCAGTCTCTTTCAGCCTTACGCTCTGATCCACTCATCCTTATTCACCCATTTCCCCATCACTCCGTCCTCTTCAACGTCATCCATCGCAGTCTAGATGATTTCCTTACCTTCAGGGGAGCGCACACCCAATATTTCGAAAAAATCGAAAAATTGAAAAAATAGCATACGTAGTTGAACCGTTGAGCAGCTATGTGACAAAGTATTATTAAGAAAGCAGAAAAAATGAAAGAGTTACAGCTGATTTTCTCCCCCCCCCACCATTCCGAAAAATATCCTAATTTTTTTTATGATATTCACTGGCAAGGACAACTGGTACCTCTCAGTCCCTCTCTGTGAGACAGAGGGTTTCTTCTCGTCTCAAGCGTGAGTAGTGGAGGGAGTAGGGGGGAGAAGCGGATGTCGCGCTCGTCTCTCAGCATTCCCACCATCCTGACTCCCTCCAGAACATTTACCATTTATATTCAGCGCAGGATGATTCTACTCACGCTCTCTACCTCTCCCCCACTATGCCGAGGACAATCAAGGCATAAAGTGGTCAGAGAGAGGAATACTGGCTGTAGTTCAGCAAACTGTCCATGCACGTCTGACAGCTAGCACCCTTTTGTGGCTAGTACCTTTTGCAAAAGGGGGAACCAGATACCAGCTATGTCATATAACACTTCAAGAGTGATAGAAAGCGTGGTTGGGAGAGTAAACAAACAAACCAGCATCTGCTGAGACTCACTGAGCCTGGAAGTTCATAGGGCGCGCGGCTTAAAAAACCGCGCGCCTTTAAACCTTCAGAAAAACTAGTTTTTTCCAGTTTTCCTTTTATATCTTCGCCACTATTGTACCGAGTTGAATAAACAATATAACATTGGAAAAAGGAATGAAGATGTGATTTTCTGATCTTTCGTTTTTTTCCAATTTGGGTAAATAATTGAAAATAATAGCAAATACATTTACGAGATCCCCCCCAAATTTTTTTTTAACACTTAAGAAGAATGAAATTAAAATTTCTTAAAATATGAATCGTTTGGATATTTTGTAATGCACATTTGGTAGTTTTTCAACAGTGCAAGTCATTGGATAAGAAAGTTATTAGGAGTTAAATTTCTTTAAAAATATATGTATATTTTTCGCAGTTAAGTATTGAGCTATGGATCTGAAAATGAGCTAGGATTATTTCGGCATTAGCATACTTTTGACATGAAAAAAATAATGACAATTACACGATAAAAGAAATGGTATGACGTCCCCTTCAGTCTTCACCCTTTTCACTTCAGCTCCTTCCCAGACTGCAGCTCGCTCCTTCTGCGCCCGCTCCCTAGGTATAGGGACCAGAGCTAAACAAATATTTGCTCATGAGAGCTATTTGTCTACTGGTTTCGGGCCACAAGCCCACTTGTTTCAATTCCTCTCACTTGTCCCTGCTTCTGTATATTCTTGTTTCCAGTGTGCCTTTTTTTTTCTCTTATTTTTCTTCTTTCTTTCTATTTTTCATATAATCAGTGGAGTTTTGTCCATTTACCTACATTCTACCGTTCAATGACAAGTTAATGCTAATGTTGAACACACTGATCTCTGTTGTTCTAATGTTTTCCTGCGTCCTTGAGATTTTCGGGTTTATTCACCTCATTCCAGCACCACTGTGACCACAACACAACATCCACAACGTTGCCACATTTACCAACGCTCCGGATCGATCTCGCCGTGAGGTGGGTAGGACAGGACCCAACATGTCCAATCGATGTCCTGATTCAAACTCGATAGGACACAGATCGACAAGCAAATTCACATGGCATGTTAGATAAGCGACTTGCTGTAAATTAATGTTCCGACCATTATTACCTGAGACCCAGAACAAATTCCATTGTAATTGGGTACCATGAGACGATTTTTAGTGAAATTATAAGCAAAATTTAATACATATGACTTATGACTGTTTAGTATCCTTGTCGTCTAACTAATTTGGATATTAAGTTACTTTTGTAAATTGTATGGCTAACAAATACGATTTTTATAGCAAAGGAAGATATAAGGGGTTAGTGAAGGGGGTTAATACCGTAGTCGGGCCAGTCAGTTACTCATCGCCCTCAGCTTCAAACCAAATACATGTGTCAAGAAAGCATCCGAACCTTGTGGATCATCCTCTGTAAAGGAATTTATCACCCGGGCGCTCGTGCAGGGGTGAGCTCCCCCCCCCCCCCCGGGAACAGGCGAGCAGGTGGCCGGCGGAATAGACATGTCCCGAGGGGTTTAGGGGATTGGGATTGTCGTGGCGGGACGTGTTTGCACGTCACCTGTGTTTGCTGAGTGAGGGGGACAATGGTTACACACACACACACACACACACACACACACACCGCAACACGCACACGCACACGCAATACGCACACCACACACACACATACGCACGCATACCGCAACAAGACAACCCACAACGCACACGCACACACACTATCCTTGTCTCTTCCTCAGCAACAGTGACGAGGGTTTAAAGGAAAATATTGTCCCGACGTAGGTGACAAGTTAAGTGGAGAGGTAAGCATCGCTTTGAGCCTACCTCAGCTCGGCGGCGTTGGTGTGTTGATGAAGTGCTCTGTGGCTGTGGTGGGTTTAGTGTTAGTGCCCGGCTGGTGCCTGGGCGTTATCTTTAAACAGATGTCATGTAGAGGTGTCTTGCTGGCCTTTATTTCAATTGGTTTATCTCGGGCTGTGTGCATGTATTCTGAGGGATTGCCTCTGTCTGAATGTATGGAGTTAATATGTGGGCGATGGAATGCAGCATAAGTTAACCTAGACCGTTATAGTAGCGTGCTGTGGTTTCCTAAAGATATCATTACACGATGAATAACGGAAGGAGGGTAATCGTCGTTAATTGCGCCAAAATTATTTCCCCGATTTCATTATCGACGCAACTCTGATGAACAGATTCATGCGATATTTCTTTTTTAGCTAGGAGGGAAAGTGTGGTGTGGCAAGGTGGGCATTAGGACAAGGTGAAGGGCTGATAAGAGATGAGAGACTGAGTATAATGGATTTTGTGGTGTGTTGGAATAGGAGGATCGGCGCAGGCTGGAGCAGGCTTGAGGGGAGGAAGCGCCGTGACCGTCTTCCTTAGCAGCCAACCAGGTTTCCATCAGGCAAGTGGCGACCTTCTCCTCCGCGATAATCCATCTCGTATATGCACGCCCCACAGGTCACCTTTTCCTTACACGGAGACGGCACACCACCATAGTTCCTGCCCCAAATTTCTAAAGTCACTCCATCCATCAAAGCCTTGCCGCCCATCCACACTCCACTCGGTGAGATGCATGTCGCGGCTCAAAGGCGATGCCCGCGCCAAATTGCTGCTCTCATGGCTCGCGATACGAGTAAATATTGCGATTACAGTTAATTTCATAGTATGCTTCTGTTAGCAGTAGCGAACAGAAAGATATTTGGTGTATTTTTAGTACAAAGCACAGTTTATATACCAATTTGTATGATACGATTGTATCGATAATATTTTGCACAGATTCAAAATTTGGTATTGAAGACAGCAGCGCTATAGATGGAAAGTTCCCATTGCTGCTAATTCAAGTGAGAAGAATGGGCTTTAGGATCCAGATATCCCGCGCGGTCCCATCATCTCACGCTGAGGCAGAAGATGCCATCGCGTCGCCGTCATCAAACACGCTGGTGTATGTGGGAAGATCTGTAGCTTTCAATAAGTTCACATTTCCTATATTGCCCATCTCTCACAGAGGATGTTAGATTGAATCGAAGTACAATTGTCACACTTCAATCCTCTTCCCCAGGCATTCATTGGGATGAGACATTCTTCGAGCCTTCAAATAGGCAGGTTGAGATTCGTTTGAAGTAAGATGATACGTTTAGGCGAATGGTTCAGAGGATTTTCTATGACATACCTAGATTATATGGATATGATATGGCGCTGCTGTTTCAACTTCTTTTGAATTACACTTAGATGTTGAGGATATGTGCTGGCTATCGTGGTGAAGCTGAAACCGAGGATGTCTGATTCAGACCTTCACAGTTCTCACTCTTCGTCCACCTGGTGTCCTGTCTTGTCTGTTTCCCTCCCATTCCTTAAAGTGTTATATGACAGAGCCATCACTCGTTGCTTGTATGCTCCAATTAGAAGTAAGCTGTAATGAACCCTATGTGCTGTTGTTTATGTCGTCTTTGTAATAACGTGGCCCGTGGTCTGCTCCTCGAACGTTGTTCACTGTGTGCGTGGGCTGCACTTTGTTAGGCCGCGTTCCATGCATGGGTGGGGCGCCGTGGCCTTGATTGTACTGTGGTGGGAAAGGAGCATCCGTGGGTCTCAGTTGTGCGGCGTTTCTCGGTGGATCTGTGTTGACGTGAGCCGAGACACAGACAGACAGACAGCACAGACAGACATACAAGACAGACACAGACATGCAGACAGACAGACAGGCAGACAGACAATTACACAGACAGACAGGACGACAGACAGACAGACACAGACAGACAGAAACAGGGACGACAGACATACAAAACAGAAACAGGCAGAGAAATCTATAATTCTCCATGAAAAAGTATGGAAATTGTGGAGAAATTAATATGAAAAGGAAGAACCGAGAATGCCAGTGTTTACGTAACGTTTCTCATTAAAGAACGGAAATTGTGTTGGTACATTTACCGGGTGGTCGGCTGCCTGTTTGGAGACTGCCAGGGGAAAGCCAGCAGGGGGAAGCCCGGAAGGCCGAAATTTTGAAGGTAACTAACATACTATAGATACATAAATGCAAACATACATTATAGTATAGTGGTTAAAGCTTGGATTTTCTTCCAAATCTAAAGAAAATATGTTAAGTTCATGGTGCAGCGTGATTGAAGACGCAAATGATACGCAGAGTGGCAACTCGCATGAGAAGATCTTGGAAGAAAGAATTTTGGATCGGTGGCCAGTAAATAGTTTTTTTTTCACTGCTTCTGCCTAGAATGCTAGGCCTAACAATGTCAGGCGTAATGTTGGAAGGACAATATGATTGGGTGGCTTCCCCGACGAGCAGTAGCCCCTCTGAAGGAGTGCAGTGCGTACACACCCGAGGCTGCATTTGCTCAGTGCAAAAATGGCTGTTGGGAGAAAAGCGGGAACAAGGTTGAGGGAAAGAATACCTCCACGGAGCAGCAGTGCCAAAGATTACAGAATAATAGCAACTAAAACAGCGCTTCATAAATGCTGCCAACACAGCAGTGAGTCAAACACTATAACGCATCTGTCATCCATATTGCACTCAAATATCCCAGACACCGGCTGTGTGGTGTGGGGCAGTTCCATACAGCTCCCTACAGCCAAACTTCTTTCATGACTTCTTACACTAATTCTTAATGCGAGAGGATTTTCCTGTACCTGGGCTTTAAAATCGCAGGAGAGCAGGTATTAAAATACATCTATGTGGTTCCAGAATGTGATTCATGTCTTAGTGTTACGTTTTTTCTTGCGTTGCTTCCCCTCAACGCGAAATGCATCGCAATTCTTTCATGCGTTAAAATATACATAGCTCCTTCCTTCTTGCGAAGAAAGTTTTCTCGGCAGAAAATAAAAGGCCATGTCACACGGACACTTTTTCCGGCATCTTTTGGTCGCAAAGTGTATCAGGCATCATTTGACGGGGCCTGATCACGGCATCTTTGGTAGCAAACACGCGGAGTCGCGCATGTCGTTTTCTTGTGCCACCCGTACCAGGTGTGGTGGGCAAGTGTTGTATTTATGAGGGAATGTCCGGTTACAAATCAATGCAAAGGAAAACGGGAGTTGAGGGAGTAACTAGTAAATTTTGACAGGATTTTCTTGAAACTAACCTCACGTGTGATTCCACAGAAAGTTACTATATTTAAAGTAACCTAAAACGAACCTAACTAACCAACCTAACTTAACGTTTTTCTAACCTACTAACCTAGCGAGTTCTGCCGAAAAGGGAGAGCGCGTGGAGAATATGCCGCCTGGACATGCCTTTGTTGATCAAGTCAAAAGGTTAATACTCCCTCAAACTCCCGTTTTATGCCTTTGTTTAGTTAAACCGACATTCCCTCCTAAACAGGACACTGCCACCGACACGGCATCCTTGTTTACATTTGGGAGCTGTGGTGCCAGAACAGGATAATTTCCCTGTTTTAGGGAAGGTTTGGCTTCAAAAGGGGAAATAAAGCAAAAAGAGGAAAAAATACCCTTTTGTGTATCATTATATATCTATATAAGACATATAATATTTATTAAGACATATATATAACAATATATATATATATAATTATATATATATATATATATATATTATACATATCTATATTATAATATAGTATATATTATTATATATTATATTTATATATTTTATATATATAATATTATAATATATAATATATATAATAATATATATATATATATATATATATATAATAATATATATATATTATATATTTAATATAATTATTATATATAATATATATATATATATTTAATCTTGTTGCCATCCTTTGGTTTTTTTTTGGGCGGGGTCTGGGAAAGATGCCGGTGGGAAGATGCTGTCCCCAAAAACCCCGTGTGAAAAGTCGCGCCCCTTTTGCACCAGTACGGGCATCTTTTGGTAAAGATACCAAAAAGATCGGAAAATATTGCTCGGTGACATGGCCTTAAGGTTACCACAATTTTTGTATCACTCTTCAGATGGGTTTTTGGGGAGTCGCCGCACGATAAAATTGTTAAAAATCGAGGAGCAAAAACACTTTATGAGATCGGAGGGGGTAGCTTATTCTCACTTGATCTTACTGTGGGGGAGCAAATGAACTGGGGAGGGGGAGGAGAAGGTATAAGGGGGTGGCCTCGAGACGCTCTCACGATCTGCGAACCGTTTGGCCCCCATCACGCCTGTTTGTATTGCTATTTTTTTTTTCTTTTTTGCGTCACGTAAATAATTTGTTTTCCCCTCTTTGTCTACCTCCACTCTTCATGGGGGCCCCTTAGCTTTTTGTTGCCTTACCGTGTGTTAGCCAATTAACGTAGTAGTGTGTACAACAGTCCTTTCGTTGTAGGGTAGAGTGTCACGGCGCCAGTACAGACCGTTATGGATTAATTAATGTTAACAGACTTCCAGTTTCTTTTGACGCAGCCCTAAAGTGTCATCCGTGACAGGCAGACGATCAACTGTTTGTTAATACCATGCCCACAGCCCATGTTGGGTTCATTTGATAAGATGCACATAAACATAGTCTTAGTCAACAATTATTGCTATGGCATATTATTTTCTGCCAGAGTGTACACTGAGCTAACAAAAAGAACTTAAGTTAGAAAAAGAAACTTGCTTCTCACTATAGAGACTAATAAACTTGTTACCGTCACCTTCTATGACAACCGATATGGAACATAAGAACATAAGAAAATAAGGAAGCTACAAGAGGCCGCGAGGCCTACACGTGGTAGTTCCTGTCACCTAACACTACCTACATCCACCTTTCATCCCCATCCATGAACCTATCCAGCTCCCCTTTAAATATCCCCAATGACTCAGCACTAACTACCTGTCTACTGAGACCATTCCATTCATTCACCACCCTATTTGTGAACCAGTTTTTCCCTATTTCCTTTCTAAATCTACGCTTTTCCAGCTTGAATCCGTTACTTCTTGTTCTACCCTAGTTAAAAGCCGTAAGAACTTTTCCTACCTCTCCTTTATTAAATCCCTTTATCCACTTAAAAACTTCTAACAGATCGCCTCCTACTCTGCGTCTCTCGAGTGAGTGTAATTTTAATAACTTCAATCTCCTCTCATAACTAAAGTTACGCATCCCTTGTATCATTTTGGTCATCCTTCTCTGCACTTTTTCTAACAACACTATATCCATCCTGTAATATGGAGACCAAAACTGAACTGCATAGTCTAGGTGAGGCCTGACTAGAGCCAGATAAAGCTTTAGAATAACTTCCGCACTTCTACTTTTAACACTTCTGGTAATGAATCCTAATACTCTATTAGCTCTATTTCTGGCCTCAATACATTGTTTCCTAGGTCGGAGGTCTGGGCTCACCCTCACTCCAAGATCTTTTTCACCTTCTGATCTTTTCAGCGATACATTGCTTATGGTGTATTTATTACCAGGGTTTTTTCTACCAACATTCATAACGCTACATTTATCAATATTAAATTCCATCTGCCATCTGACTGCCCACTCGTTAATTTTATCTAAGTCTCCCTGCAATATGTTTACGTCAGACTGTGATCCAATAATCCTACCTAACTTAGTATCATCAGCAAACTTGCTGATATCACTGCTAATCCCACTATCCAAGTCGTTGGATAGATGGACGTGAGCGTAAACACACGATTTAATCTATTATGCATCATTGTCCCGTTTTTCTTTCAATAAATGAGAACTGTAAAAAAAATCATAATATAAAGATATAATATAAATATAATGCTCCAGATAGTGGCTACACACGCAGACGGACAGGGGCTTCACCGTCCTTCCAGCCGAGGCGTCTGCTGGATCGCATTGCCAGGGGATTACCAGCTGGAAGGGAAAGCTGATCCCCTTCCCTGACAAGTAATATTTAGCCAGATTGAGTTCCTTTGCCATTACGGCTTTCCTCTTCGATGTGACTGGCAGTGAAAGTGTAGCTGTGTTTCTCGTTATCAGACTCGTCAGCAGCAGAATACACGAAGAGGATAGAAGTTTGCTGAACCAAGCCCATTTTGTACAACATTTACTGTTCTTATCTTATCCACTTAGAATATATTGATAAGAAAATGAGGTTTACCTTGGAAAAATAGTTGGTATAATACCATTACCTTCCTTGTAGCTGCCTTATTTTCTTATGTTTTTTTGTACTTTACAACAAAAACATTAATTAACCCCAGTACAATACTTTGCAGACTGTTGATGGCTTTATTATAAGCTATGTCGTAGCAGGAGTTAATGCTATTGATAAAAAATATCTTAATTCTGTTTAGGATGTATATATTTAAGGAAAAATAACTACAACAGATAGATAAATGCGAGTATAGCAGAGTCAAAGTCAATATTTCCATATTACTGAAGACCAGACAAGGAACTGTTTCAAATGCACCATGAGAGGCAGATAAACATTACGCCGCCTTGAATGTAAAGGTGGATTCCATCTGTGTATTCAGTTCAGCGCCTGAAGGTATTTTCCTTTCAGGTATTTTTCTTTTTTCCTTTCCTTTTCCTGATATTTTCCTTCAAGAGAGTTTTAAAACGCGGGACAAAGGGAAAAAGGAAGGCAAATAAAAATGAAATACGACACTTCGTTGAAATTATTGAGTTTTTATCCAAGGCCTCTTGTGTAGTGAGTCCACAGTGCAGGGAATGGAATACTTGTGTAGTGAGTCCACAGTGCAGGGAATGGAATACTTGTGTAGTGAGTCCACAGTGCAGGGAATGGAATACTTGTGTAGTGCCAAGTGCAAGTTTATCCAGTGCAGGGAATGGAATACTTGTGTAGTGAGTCCACAGTGCAGGGAATGGAATACTTGTGTAGTGAGTCCACAGTGCAGAGAATGGAATACTTGTGTAGTGAGTCCACAGTGCAGGGAATGGAATACTTGTGTAGGGAGTCC
>JACEEZ010010127.1:0-15000 GCA_016584305.1 Chionoecetes opilio | reverse complement strand
AAACGCCAGGTAATTCAGGTTGGCAAGCACTGCGGTCGTATGAGTTATATTAATGTTCACGCTTATGGCTTTGTCGTTAACAGTTCCGGCAAATAGGTGTGTTGCTCGTAGCTGTAAAGGAGGATTGGGAGGCAAAAAATTGGCTATAGCTTTGAAGAATGAAGTGTTCTGTATTGTAAGAGGAGCGAGCGAAATAATTCCTCCGTGGAAGAGTGTTTAATGTTCACGTTTATGGCCTTATCGTCAAAAATTATGGCAAATAGGTGTGTTGCTCGTAGCTGTAAGGGAGGATAGAAAGGTAAAGAATTGGCTATAACTTTGAAGAGTGTGTTCTAATGTGTAAGAATGACGAGCGAAATTCGTCCATAGAAGAGTGTTTGGTTGACACCCCGAGAAGTGTTGAGAGCGTAATGTGGCTGTTTTATGTAGTTGGGTTGTATTTATTATCCTTAACTAAGCTGAGGTACGTGGTCTTCCGTCTCCTTTTTTTTTTTTTTTTTTTTTTTTTTTTTTTTTTTTTTTTTTTTTTTTTTTTTTTTTTTTTTTTTTTTTTTTTTTTTTTTTTTTTTTTACATCACAGGGAACTGGCCAAGGGCACAACAAAAATGGGTAACACAAAACCCGCTTAGTTGCCAGTCCCTATAAAGAAGACAGTAAGATAATACAATAAAAACAAAGGGGTAGGCCAATTTAGTTCGGGAGGTGTCTTGTTACTCTTCTTTTGAAAAGATTTAAGTCATAGGAAAGTGGAAAAATAGAAACAGGAAGAGTTCCAGAGTTTACCAGTGAAAGGGATGAAAGTGTAAAGATACCGATTAACTCTTGCATTAGGAAGATGGACAGAATAGGGATGGGAATGAGTAGAAAGTCTTGTGCAGCGAGGCCGCGGGAGTGGGGGAGGCATGCAGTTAGCAAGTTCCGAAGAGCAGTGAGCATGAAAATAACGGTAGAAGAGAGCAAGAGAAGCAACATTGCGGCGGTGATTTAAAGATTGAAGACAGTCAGTCAGAGGAGAGGAGTTGATGATACGAAAAGCTTTTGACTCAACCCTGTTTAGGAGAGCTGTATGAGTGGATCCTCCCCAAACATGTGAGACATACTCCATACATGGGCGGATAAGGCCCCTGTAGAGAGCAAGCAATTGGGAGGGAGAAAAAAAAGGACGCAGACGCCACAGCACACCCAACTTCTTAGAAGCTGTTTTAGCAAGAGATGAGATGTGAGATTTCCAGTTCAGATTTTTAGTAAAGAATAGTCCTAGAATGTTCATTGTAGAAGAAGGAGACAGTTGAGTGTCATTGAAGAAGAGGGGATAGTTATCTGGTTGGTTTTGTCGAGTAGATAGGTGAAGAAATTGGGTTTTTGAGGCATTGAACAAAACAAGGTTTGCTTTGCCCCAATCAGAAATAATAGAAAGATCAGAAGTTAGGCGCTCGGTGGCATCTCTCCGTGAATCAATTAGTTCCTGTTGAGTTGGACGTCTAATAAACGACGTTGAAAAATGCCGGGTAGAATCATCAGCGTAGGAGTGGATAGGGCTTTGAGTTAGACTTAGAAGATCATTAATGAATAATAGAAAGAGAGTGGGTGATAGGACAGAACCCTGGGGAACACCACTATTGATAGATTTAGGAGAAGAACAATGTCCGTCTACAGTAGCTGCAATAGAAAGGTTTGAAAGGAAACTTAAAATGAAGGTACAGAGAGAAGGATAGAAACCGAATGAGGGTAGTTTGGAAATTAAAGATTTGTGCCAGACTTTATCAAAAGCTTTTGATATGTCAAGGGCAACAGCAAAAGTTTCACCGAAACCCCTAAAGGAGGATGACCAAGATTCAGTTAGGAAAGCTAGAAGATCGCCAGTAGATCGCCCTTTACGGAAACCGTACTGACGATCAGATAGAAGATTGTGAGCAGATAGATGCTTAAGAATCTTCTTATTAATTATTCTTCCTGCAAACTACTCTTGTCTTACTATGCGTTAGATTGGTGTATTTTTGTAGCACACACTGAAACCTGTGCTATCTGGCTTCAAGGGTAAGGGACTCGAAGTGGAAACCTGTAATTATCTTTATCTCGCCCTTTTTTCCGTGCCACTTCAATGCTACTTAAACGGGTGATATGATAACTAATTTAGCTCCAACAATAATAAATGACTTCCTTTCCATGTGTGTAAATAAGTGAAAAATATATAAAAATAAAGAAAGTAATAAATGCTTTCATTAACTTGTGTGAATGGAGATTGAAAAATGTTTAAGCAATACAGAAATATACATATGAAATTACATAAAAACCTTCATTCTTGTTATGTATCAATACACCATTAACATACAAGTCTAGATAAGTCCAATGAAGCTATTCGAACACTAATGCATATTCTTGTTGTATATCGTAACTTGATATTGCATAAAATATTCATATTATATTATTTAACGTATCCAAACGAAGACTTTACAGGTGACTAATAGAAGTTTGTAGGATCTTGATGAAGATATGCTAACAGTTACATACACGACAGTTTCATAGTCGACCGATCAAACACTAGAAAAAAGTTATTTAAGATTATCGTAAAAAAAAAAAATTATTATGACGGTAAATACTTTTCTTTAATCGCGGTGTGAACATTTGAAATAGTGTTGTGCTCAAGTTAGACAAATTATTCAGCTCAAACGTTCAGTATCTATCTGGGCGAACACCTTGTAAACAATCCTAAGCTTAATAATTTCCTGCTTTTTTTTTTTTTTTTTTTTTTTTTTACATCACAAGGAACTGGCCAAGGGCACAACACAAATGGGTAACACAAAGCCCGCTTAGTTGCCAGTCCCTATAAAGAAGACAGTAAGATAATAAAATAAAAACAGAGGGGTGAGCCAATTTAGTTCGGGAGGTGTCTTGTTAATCTTCTTTTGAAAAGATTTAAGTCATAGGAAAGTGGAAAAATAGAAACAGGAAGAGAGTTCCAGAGTTTACCAGTGAAAGGGATGAAAGAGTAAAGATACTGATTAACTCTTGCATTAGGAAGATGGACAGAATAGGGATGAGAATGAGTAGAAAGTCTTGTGCAGCGAGGCCGCGGGAGTGGGGGAGGCATGCAGTTAGCCAAGTCTCAGAATGAGTAGTGAGCATGGAAAATAACCGGTAGAAGAGAGAAGAGAGCCAAGAGAAGAAACATTGCGGGGTGATTTAAGATTGAAGACAGTCAGACAGAGGAGAGGAGTTGATGAGACGAAAAGCTTTTGACTCAACCCTGTTTAGGAGAGCTGTATGAGTGGATCCTCCCCAAACATGTGAGACATACTCCATACATGGGCGGATAAGGATAAGGGCGCTTGCATGAGTTTAGGAGGCACCGCTGTACAAGCTGTCTCTGGGATTAATTGTAGAATAAATTTGTTTTTCTTTTCTCTCTCTTCTCTAGTAGGGTTTGAGCTCATGCTGAAGGCAGAGGAAGTTTTGAAAGTAATCTGTTGATAACGAAAAGGTGTGACCCAAGAAATGGCCTCGGTTTGCATTCCGGGAGTGGCCAACCCTGTATGTGTAATTGTGTATTGGAGGTCGATATTGGTGGTGGATGTGACGTTGCACGAGGAGAGCGAGAGCGACGAGAGATGAGAGAGAGAGAGAGAGAGAGAGAGAGAGAGAGAGAGAGAGCGAGAGAGAGAGAGAGAGAGGAGATGAGAGAGGAGAGAGCGAGCGAGCGAGCCGAGAGAGAGAGAGAGGAGAGAGAGAGAGAGGAGAGAGGAGAGAGAGAGAGAGAGAGAGAGACGGACGAGAGGAGAGGATGAGAGAGAAATGAGAGATGGAGAGGAGAGAGACAGAGTAGGAGAGAGAGAGAGGAGAGAGAGGAGAGAGAGAGAGAGGATGAGAGAGAGAGAGAGAGAGAGAGAGAGAGAGAGAGAGAGAGAGAGAGAGAGAGAGATTCTACTAAATTATTCTAGATTTTATGCTTGTTTACTTTACTTTAGGCACTCTTCACATGCTTTATTTTGGAAGCCTTTGGTGTTGATAATGTTTTTACGTATTGCTATACTTATAATCATTATGATCGACACTCTATGGTAGTCAATATTATCTGACATTTACGAGCACTTAAGATGATTTAACCTCTCGTCCCAATTAGTGATGAAGGTTTACTGGCAAGGAACGTAATCTCGCTCTGACAAATCACATTTCTAATTTGTGCTTTTGACGTGTCAATGGAAAATAAATATAGTTAAAAACCATATTTCCCTATAGCTTTAGTATCAGATTCTCGTGGGAGCCTTAATATTCTATCATGTATTAAATATTACTCTGCACGATCATTCTTACCTTTATCTCTATCAGCAAAATACACTTTGTCCTTGTACACTTTGTCTTTTGTACACTTTTTTGTATACTTAGTCCCGTTTTTCTGCTTACCAAGTTTTTCTTTTCACAGGAGGCGTGGACGTGTGTGGTGAGGAGACTTTGCTGTCCTCCCCTTGCCTCCCTTCAAGTCAAAGCTCCTCCCTGGGCGTGGGAAGGCAGGGGACACGTCAACATGCAAGGTAAGTCTTCTTATAACTTTTTAATACATGTCTCTGGAATCTGTGTGCTGCCGTCGCATGGTCAGTCACCGAGGCATAATCTGCAACGTTGCGTGCCGAGAACTTTTTTTGGGTAATATTATGTTGCCGATAACATTTTTCCGTCCTGTCGCCTTGAGTTTTTGTTGTACCTACGTAGTTATTTGCTGTTTTTATTTGTTTCATAACAGTTTATGGTGTTGGTCGACGTTCGTAGAGGACGTGAAAGTTGGTCCGATGTTGCAATCAATGTGAGTGACGGAGGGGAGACTTGTGCGAAAAAAGTGGCAGAGGAGACGAGTGGAATCGGGAACGGGAGGAAGGCTGGGCTAAACCACCGGCCCACCACTTTCCACCCCACAGATTACGGACCAGATGCCATCCACTTTTCCTTCCAGGCTTCCACACTTCCATTCCTTTTCTCCACATTTTTCCTCCTGGTTCCCTCCTTGTCACTTCTCTTTTTCTTCTTCATTCTTTTTTTTTGTTTGCTTAGTTTCTTCACGTACCTTATTCCTTTTTCTCCTTCACTTCCTCCTCATCCAGTACTTCTCTTCTCTTCCTCCTCCTCCTCCTTTCTCATCCTACATCTATTTCTGCCTCTACATTTCTCACCAAGGCAAGTATCAGTTTCCTTCTCCTCCAGAATGAAGCTAAAATACCAAAAGTTTACTCACATCTGACCCCAAAGTCCTCGCTCATGTACGTTGGTAAATTTAAAGAATGTTGTTAAGATTACTTGAAGGTAGATGGACGAAAGTGCCGTGTGGTGTTATATATTTGTGCTTAGATTCAATTTCGTTACTCACACTCTAAAGTTATTTGTTAATGCTCAGTAGAATTAGTTGTGTGTCATTTATTATTACTATTACCACCATCCCCACGACAACACAACAACAACACCAACAACACAACAATAACACACCAACACAACAATGCCACCACCACCAACACAACAATGCCACCACCACCAACACAACAATGCCACCACCACCAACACCACTACCACAACCATCACCACCACAACAACAACAACACAACAACAACAACAACAACAACAGTGATGCATTTCTTCCACTGAGCCGCGTACCACACAATTCTGACTACAATATCGCCGCATTTTCCTTTCGTCAAATTATATCAGCTTGAGTGAGGCAGCCGCAGGTGTAAATTTCCCTTCTTACATACCAAATCTCCGTCTCCCGATCAATACCGGTCAGAAGCAGAAAAAATAACGACGTGGAGAAAGAGAAGGAAAAACAAGAGGGAGGCGATGATGGAAGAAACATAAAAAAGAGGAATAAAGGAGAAGGATAAATCTGGGATCGTGGAAGTGTTAGGCTATGCGAAGGATTCAACATTTTTACACCACAGTTGGAGGAAACGTTTTGGCTTTATGAGTTTCCACTGGTTGCTGGGCTGTCTGTCTGCCTGTCTGTCTGCCTGTCTGTCTGTCTGTCTGGTGGAGGTGTGTCGCCAGGTAACAAAAGGCGGGCCAGTAAATCTTTTCTCATTTAAGACCTTAACTATTTTTTTCTATTGGACGCTAGAGAAGGGGAGGACTGAGAGTATAAGTATCCACAGAATTACTAATAGACATCCTATCAACCTCCTTATAGCACTTGCCACCATTACATCTGTAGCCATCGCATTCCTTTCTTGGCGTCTTAGAGTACCGAGGTTATGTAAAAGATGCAGTAGCTGTATATGTATGTGTATATCTTCAGCAATGACTTTCACCCTTATTTGTCTCTTCCATTACGCTTTTCTGTTCACAAATATAAAATCTCTTTACCCTTACCGCCTTACCGTCCATCCCTCTCCCTAACGCCATTCACTCATCCTTGGGTGTTCTTTTTTCCTACACCCTCACTCTTCCTCACGTCACTGCAGCCTTCCTTCGTAACCACTCTTCCCACCTCCCGTCACAGCCTGCCTCTCCCACCTCCCGTCACAGCCTGCCTCTCTCACCTCCCGTCACAGCCTGCCTCATACACATCCCGTCCACAGCCTGTCTTTCCCAACTCCCGTCACAGCCTTGCCTCTCGCACCATCCAGTCACAGCCGCCTCTCCCACATCCCGTCACAGCCTACATTCTCCCACCTCCCGGCACAGGCCTACCTCTCCCACCTCCCGTCACCAGCCTACCTCTCCCACCTACCGTCACAGCCTGCCTCTCACACCTCCCGTCACAAGGCCTGTCTCTCCCACCTCCCGTCACAGCCTGCCTCTCCCAACTCCCGTTCACAGCCTTGCCATCTCCCACCTCCGTCACAGCCTGCCTCTCCCCACCTCCCGTCACCAGCCTGTCTCTTCCCCCCTCCCGCACCCAAGCCTGCCTCTCCCACCTCCCGTCACAGGCGGCCTCTCCCCTCCCCGTCACAGCCTTTTCTCTCCCCCCCTCACGTCACAGCCTTTGTCTTCTCCCCCCTCCAGTCACAGCCTGACTCCCCCCTCCCGTCCAGCCTGCCCTCTCCCACCTTCCGTCACACCCTGCCTTCCCCCCTTCCTCACACCCTGCCTCTCCCACCTCCCGTCACAGTCGGCTTCTCCCACATACGTCAACCCATGCCTCTCCCCCCTTTTCACAGCCTCCTGCCTCTTCCCACCTTCCGCTCACAGCCTGCCTCTACCCCCACCCGCCACAGCCTTGCCTTCTCCCACCTCCCGTTCCACAGCCTGCCTCCCCTCCACCCGTCACAGCCTGCTCGTCCCCTCTCCGTCACACCTTGCCTCTACCCCCTCCCGTCACAGCCTGCATCTTCCCTCTCCCGTCATCAACAGCCATGCCTCTCCCCTCTCCCGTCACAGCCTGCCTCTCCCCTCTCCCGTCCACAGCCTTGCCTCTCCCCCCACCCCGTTTCACAGCCTGCCTCTCCCACCTTCCGCACAGCCTCGCCTCTTCCCACCTCCCGTCAAGCACTGCCTCTCCCACCTCCCCGTCACATCCTGCTCTCCCCCTTCGTCACACGCCTGCCTCTCCACCTATCGTCACAGCCGCCTCTACCCCCTTCCGCCACAGAGCTGCCTCTCCCCCTTCCGTCACAGCCTGCCTATCCCACCTCCGTTACAGCCTGCCTCTTCCACCTCCCGTCACAGGCCTGCCTCTTCCACCTTCGTCACAGCCTGCTTCTCCCACCTCCGTTCACAGCCTGCCTCTCCCACTCCCGTCACAGCCTGCTATCCCCCCATCCCGTCACAGCCTGCCTCTCCCCCCTCCAGTCACATCCTGCGTCTCCCCTCTCCCCGTCACAGCCTGCCTCTCCTCTCCCTCACCGCCTGCCTTCCCCCCTCCAGTCCACAGCCTGCCTACTCCCCTTTAATCCCGTAACAGCCTGCCTTCTCACCCCTCCGTCATAGCCTGCCTCTACCACCTCCCGTCACAGCCTGCCTCTCCCACCGCCCGCCAACAGCCTGCCTCTTCCCCCCTTCCGTCACAGCCAGCCTCCTCCTCACCTCCCGTCCAGCATGCCTCTCCTACCTCCCCGTCACAGCCGCCTCTCCCCCCGCCCGCCACAGCCTGCCTCTCCCCCATTTTCCGTCACAGCTTGCCTCTCACACTCCCGTTCACCGCCTGCCTCTCCACCTCCCAGCACAGACTACCTCTTCCACCTCCCGTCACAGCCTGCCTCTCCCACCTCCCGTCACAGCCCCTGCCTCTCCCCCTCCCGTCACAGCCTGACCTCTCCCCCCTTCCGTCCACAGCCTGCCTCTACCACATTTTTCGTCACAGCCTGCCTCGTCCCCCCTTCCGTCAAAGCCTGCCTCGCCCCTCTCCCCGCACAGCCTGCCTCTCCCCCCCCCCCCTTTCCGTCACACCCTGCCTCTCCTACTCCCGTCAACAGCCTGAACCTTCACCCCCTTCGTCAAAGCCTTAGGCCTCTCCCACCTCCAGTCAGTCACAGCCGGCCTCTCCCCACTCCCGTCACAGCCTGCCTGCTCCCCCCTTCCGTCACAGCTGTCTCTCCCACCTCCCGTTCCACAGCCGCCTCTTCTCACCTCCCGTCACAGTCTGTCTCTACCACCTCCCGTCACAGCCTGCCTCTCCCCCTCCCGTCACAGCTGCCTCTTCACACCCCCCGTCACAGCCTGCCTTCTCCCACCCTTCCCTACAGCGGTCTGTCAACCACCCACAGTTTGGAAAACAGCCAATAGCAACATGTTGCCAATAAACATTTTATTGGGTCCCGATGCCCCATCTGGTCTCCTGATGCTTGTATTTTATAACACTTCAGCAACCCATTTTGCTTTTAAAACTGGGAGTACTCTTATACGTAATCCTTAATGTTCTTTTGTATGCTAGTTATATACATCGATGTCTAGTTGTCCATTACTGGTAAAAGCTGTTGAGCAAAATGATGAGTGAGGATTGATATGGTCCTTAGAAATATGGTATTAATGTAAACGTTGTATATTTGTTTCGTTCTGGAACTTTTTTTATCTTTTGTCTCCTGCTGTTGGTCTGTGATGCCTCTCAATTCGCGGTCGGTTCCCATGTAGTGCTGTTTTCCAGCCAATCGCAACAAATCACGGACGAAGCACCATGGGTGGAGGGGAAGTGGGGAGGGGCCGATCCTGCAAATCCAGCCCCATCCAAACCGCAGCTGGGAAAAACGACAGAAGAGCTTACGAGGCAAGCGGGCCCTGCAGTGTACATCAAAGCAATATTTGGAGGCTTTCTCTTGCGGCAAGGCGGTAATTCTTAGTGCTTGATCCATCGCTTGATTGGTGACGACCACTTGTTAGCGCTCTAGTAAATACCATAAATACTTAGATGGTGTAAGTGGATTCCCATGAAATATTTTGGTAGTCAACGAATGAATAAAGAAAAGTAAGAAAATATTAGCTTTATTGTTTTTAAATAGCAAACCAGTAAGGAGTAATAAACGGCAGAGGTTTTTGATGAACTTCAGGAGGCCATTGTACTCTTCGCGTCGAGGGTCTGCGGTGCAAGAAAGATACAAATATGATATTTTCTATACTTTGTTATATCATTGTGTCGTCACCTGCATCATGGTTAAGTCCTCGGCAGCAGAATTCATGCAAAGTCATGTAACACATTCAGTGCTCCCAGAAATATTGTTTTGAGGTTTTTGATGAGAAATATCATCGTTTGATATATTTAAAAGACGACAGCGACCATATAATAACACTTTGGACTTACTTTTTGATGTAAGAGTTTCCTTGGACGTCCTGTGGATATAATACAAACTGTGTGTGTGTGTATGTGTATGTGTATGTGTGTATGTATGTATGTATGTATGTATGTATGTATGTTTGTGTGTGTGTGTGTGCGTGTGTGCGTGCGTGCGTGCGTGCATGCGTGTATGAGCGAGCTTGCGGACTTGTGAGTGCATGGGTGTGGGAGTTCATGGGCGTGTGACTATATCTTTGTTTCTATTTGTGCATCAGGCAAAACAAACGAACAAACAAAGTCACATAATACATAAAAAAACGTCATAAAACACACACACAAATCCTTATCTCTCCTTGTCCTCCGCAGCATCGCCAATCACCGCTATCAATACGTGCATGCCTCGGTCACGCCCTATACATATGCAATGCTCCGCCACCTTTGTGATGGTGGAGGGGGAGCGAAGGGGACATGTTAGTTATTATGTAAAGGGAGGGAAGGAGGGAGCGCGAGAAGCATGACTGTCCTTGGACCTTCGTTTGTCGTCGCTATGAGGATTGGATGTACACGGAAATAAGAATAAAGTAATTCACGGAGAACGGCTGTAATTGTGGATTTTTTTGGTTATGTTAGAATATTCCCAAATTAGGGCATGAACGTTGAAATAATGTAGGGTATTCTCATGGTATGTCATAGAAGGAGAATGAATGGGTTTTGGTTTATGTGAATTTCGTATTGACTCAGGAGCACATGTACTAAGTGATCCTTACCGCCTGATTATGTTCAGGAAAAATATGAATTACTTGTTTGACAAAATATTGTGTTAGAAAATGGTCATTGCCGAAGTACATACATTGGTCTTTGAGGATCCTTGCGACCCTGACCAAAGCCAGGACTGATTCTCGTACGTATTGCAATCTAATATGGTAATTGCATGATTCGGCGATGATTGGCTGAATGGTAGTTTTTTTTTTCAATCTAACACTAATATGACCAGCAGAAGTATATGAGAGTGGGTTTACATCATCGATTTAAGTTAACATCCGCGGTGGTTGGTTGCGTTAGAGAGCTGTCTATTGGACGTAGTGTTAAGATTAGTGCATCTGTTGGGAACGTTACATACAAAAACAATTCAAAAGAAATACATTGGGGGAGTTGTTAAACGGAAAAGAAAAATAATCGATGTAGGTGATAGATTTAGATAGATATCGTGGTCTTCTATCGGCTGAGTGAAAATATAATAGTTGTTGTAGATATAGTGACAGGTGTGCTAAAAAATCCCGTATTAATGCCAAGCGCGGTGTTTATTTATTTTTAACTTTTTACCAATACAACATTTTAGGGAACTGGATGAAATCCTGTGAATTCCTGTAGACTAAAACGCAAGGGTTCTGACCTCGTAGTAGTAATAGGTCATGGCGAAGGAATTGAAATATATAAAAATTAATACACAGAATATGACTCGCAAAAAGATACGGTAGTGATCAGGCAGAAACGACAGAAGCGTATAAATATTGAAGCGATAAGAAAACTTTAAGCGAAAGTTTGTATCATATCTATAAATGAAGACAAAAATGATCGCGAAATACAAAGACCCACTTCCTTTGAGCGTTTTTTATGTTCTTATAGGTTGAACTCAACGATAGGATGAAGTAGCACTTAATAAGATGAGAAAAAAAGTCCCTAACCCTATCTATATTGGTCAGTTCTTTAACACTGGAAATCAACCATTTACAACGAGTATTTGTTGGTTAAAATTGCTTCATGGATAAATCACCTCCATGATGTATTGTTAAAACCACTAAGACAAAAGCTAACACATTTCAGAATGCATGTATATAGAAGGAGAGAGAGAGAGATAGAGAGAATTTTTTAGAGGAGAGAGAGAGAGAGACGTATGAGAGAGAGAGAGAGAGATGAGAGATGGAGAGAGAGAGAGATGATTGAGAGAAGACGAGAGAGAGAGAGAGAGAGAGGATGACGAGGAGAGAGAGAGAAGGAGAGGAGTGAGAGAGGTAGAGAGAGAGAGCGAGACGAGAGAGATGAGAGATAGAGAGAGATGAGAGTGACGAGAGAGCGAGAGAAGAGAGGAGAGAGAGACTGAGAGAAGAGAGAGAGATAGGAAAAGTAAAGGAAAAGGGATACAGGGAGAGATTGATTTTGGAGTGGTCCAGATCGGAAAGGTGGAAAAAAAGACTAAGGTGGGGGTAGCTGATGCGATATTGAGTATTGGGGTGTGTTGGCCATGGGTTTGTGTGGATATGCTTGTGTTGGAGGTCCCAGCATTGCCCAAAGATCGGTAATAATGAGCTCCAAGCTAGTACTGAGAGGGTGAAACTGGCGATCGCGACACAGCTCGCGTGGGACAAGACCATGGGGAATAACCCACAACTATTACGCGTGATTATAGTAAATACGTATATAATTATTTAGATTTTTAGGAATTCTCGTTGTTTTGATTTTTGTTTTGTTTTGATGGTGTAAGTTTTGAGATTTTGGATAAAAAGTGGTGTGTGTTGCTTTCATTTTCAACTTTTTTTCTCTCAGCTTCCTTTCCCCTCGTCTCGCCCGCAGCTCCCATTCAGTTCCCAGCACACTCACTTCTACGGCTTTATTTATGTACCGCGTTTTGTCTGAAGGCTTTGGTTTGAGGCTTACGAGTATGTGAGGCTTCCGACGAGGCTTTTTACCAAACATGCTAAGCCAATGCGCGGGGACATAGAACTTGTGAGTACATTGCGGAACACTCTCAATCCTTAGCCTTTGGGATCAGTGCCTCGGGAATTGATGGTAACAAGCAAGGAAACTATTTTTTTTCTGTATATAACGGTATAAGAAACCCGATGTCTCATATTTCGCAAATAAATCTCAGAATGAATATTTGACGCACAGCACATAATGATGAAGCTCATGTTTACTGAGGATTAAATGCCTTTTTCTTTTTTACATCACAAGGATGGCCCCAGGGAAAAAACACATATGAGGTAACAAAAGGCCCCCGCCATTAGTCCCCGTCCCTTTAAAATGAACCAACTGTAATCCATGAACAACACCTGCGTTGGGAGGACAGCGATTCATGTTTCAACGTTGTTCTCATTATTGAGGCTTTCAAACTAAGCGAATCACGTAAACCAAAAAGATCCTTCACGCAAGACATGCAATAGGTAAAAAGAAGGACCAAGGCAAGAAAGGAGTTATTTTTTAGGAACCTGAGTCTACAGCCTCAAAATTACAATTACAGAGTCGATGTTTTTTTTTTCGTCTTCTCTCTCTCTCTCTCTTACTCTCTCTCTCTCTCTTCTCTCTCTCTCTCTCTCTCTCTTCTCTCTCTCTCTCTCTCTCTCTCTCTCTCTCTCTCCACTCTCTCCTCTCTCTCTCTCTCTCTTCTCTCTCGCTCCTCTCTCTCTCTCTCTCTCTCTCTCTCTTTTATATATATTTTAGCTTTTTGACGAGTGTGCATACACAATACGTTGTTCTAGGTGTAGTAGCTTTTATTTAGTTTTTACTTGATAATTATTATATTTATCTTAATTAGTTTGCATGATATAGCATATCAGTAATTTTTATTATGTTTTTTGTATCTATTCATATCTGTAAAGATGAATAATGTGCTTAATAACCACATTGGTGGAATCAAAGAATCTGGAATCTGAATCTGATATGAAATTGAATCTCTCTCTCTCTGCTATCTCTCTCTCTATCTCGTCGTCTCTCTCTCTCTCTCTCTCTCGTCTCTCTCTCTCTCTCTCTCTCTCTCTCTCTCTCTCTCTCTCTCTCTCTCTCTCTCTCTCTCTCCCCTCTTCTCTCTCTCTCTCTCTCTCTCTCTATTCTCTCTCTCTCTCTCCTCTCTATCTCTCTCTCTCTCTCTCTCTCTCTCTCTCTCTCTCTCTCTCTCTCTATCTCTTCTCTCTCTCTATCTCTCTCTCATGGGCTTCAGCTTGCTCATTTTTCAAGTGTATCTTCCATTTTCCTGCAGTAATTGGCGTCTCGACTCACCCCTTCCGAACAAGTTTGCCAAGTCCATTACACGAATTAAAGATATCCGATGAAAACACCAAGAAGCAAACAGGTAAAATCCATAGTATTTTTTTCCTCATCGTCAGCTTTTTTTTTTACATGTACACTTCAACTGCCTGTATGCATCAGTGAGTGACCCCAGGATCGGATGGCAGGCCCTGGAGGTTCACTTGAGGCTGTGATGGTTTGGCCCTTGCCCGTGGATGGCGCAGGCAGGATATCATAGTGGCGCCTGGATTAGCGGCTTATGCCGCTCCCTGTGTCCTCCGATGCACTCGTCGTCGGAGGTTTTAGAGGTATGGGCAAGCATGTGGGTCTTCTTAGGGCCCATCGAGGTTGAAGCGAAGATTTTCGGCACCTCGGCGGGGGAATCGAACTCTGTACAACCGAACTTGCCCTTCAGAAGCTAACCACTCGGCCACGCATCCCCTAAAAGGAGAGCATCCTTACATCAACATTGTGCTGGGAAGACAATCAAGGAATAGTATTCATGTTTAAAAGTTGATGAAGAAAAACTATATCTACATGACAGCTACGATGATATATATATATTATATATATATATGATAATATATATATATATATATATATATATATATATATATATAGATATTATATAGTATATATATATTTATATATATATATATATATATATATATATATATATATATCTATATATATATATATATATATCTATATATATATATATACTATATATATATATATATATATATATATATATATATATAGTATATACACACAAACACACATTATTCCTCATCTTGAAGTGATAGAGTAGTGTTCGGGCGTTGCTCCTAGTGCTGGACGAAGACGTTGAGACGAAAAAGGACCATCAGGCGAAAGTGTTTTGGGTGTTGTTCCCGTCGACCAGCACTGACCGAGAGTCCCATCACGCAGGGAACCCAAGCTGGAAAAAGCGTTCAACACCCTGGGAAGCCGCGACCTGCCAGGGGCAGTCAACTAGAGTTATCGGGACCTACACCATTTTCGTTACGATAAGATTAGTGTTACCTTACTAGCGACGAATAGTGCACCGTCTTGAAAGAAAAGAAAAAAAATATGCGTGGCTTCATATTCACAGTAGCGGAAAAGGGAAAAGCCAATACACAAACTTGCTGGATGACCTCCGTGTTGCAGCAAAAGGCGATTATATTTTAATGACCTAGATTATCCAAAGCTGATATAGTGTTGTTGTTGAAAGCTGGACGACAGTGTGAGGTGCGGAAGTGTGCGAGTAGTCTGTATGAGCGCCACTGGTATGACAGAGGGCTCAGTACAGA
>JACEEZ010010126.1:12500-15425 GCA_016584305.1 Chionoecetes opilio | reverse complement strand
GCAAAGGGGTTTTTCCCCCGGGGGGGCCGTTGACCCAGATTTTGAAGCTGGGGGGCTGGCGAGATAGGGGGACACAAGTGTAAGCCCCTCGCATCACACCCAAGTGAATTTCAGACCGTTTGAGACATGTCAGTGGCAACCTGGCCAGGTGCACGAGCCGGCTTTCACCTGTTCACTGCCCGGGGGATCAGATCCAGGAGATCCTGGTCAAGCCGTACGAGGTTCCAGAGTTCTCTATCCACACTCAGAGCACCGAAAGAGTCGTGAAGCAGGTGACAGAGGCTGCGGCAGCAGTGGTGGGGCAGCAGGCCAGTGACGGGTTCATCCGGGCTCGGGCCCACCCCCGGGAGACCATGCCCTGCTTCGGGTTTCTAAGAAGGACATGATGGACAGTTCTGGGCCCAAACGTAGAGGCTTGACACTGTGATGTAGTGCCTGATGAACCAAATGATCACAAAGAGCTTCCCACACACTAGTCTTTTGGAACTCTTTATTGGTGCGTGATGCAATACACAGGACCAACCGGCCCACTGCGTACTCATTTAAGCATTATCAATAAGGGTTGCAATATAAAAGTGCGATTTTGCATAGTAAGAATTGCTCAAATGCAAAATGGAAATAGTTTAAAAAATCGTCTTTAGAATTCCATTTTACATAGGAAATTGGCATGCCAAAGTGAGAAAAAGAATTTTTGTTATACGGCATAACCCTAATAGTCATGTCCTTCACTCCACGCCTTCGTCAAATTTCTTGAGAATCGCTATTTAGTCTAGTGTTATGGCTTTTCTGGCTTTCTTGGGCTTAGGACCACCCACACTAGCACTTGCACCATGCTTGGGAGGCATTGTTCACTGAAATAATCACTGAAATGTCTGATTAAAACACAATAATGTTCATAAACACAGCACGACCGGTTCGGAGAATATGTAAAAAAAACAATCTTGAGCGTCCCCGCATGTGGCTGTGCTGAGCCATAGGACCACTGTATACCTGGACTGCCCCACGCGACAATGTTTTGAATTGCGGGGCGCATAGGGGCCCTGCGGGGCGCCCGACAAAAGATATAATGGTCTAGGGGACTATCATATAGACTGGTTTATCAGTATATATGATTTTACTGTAATCTTCGTAAATGTTTGTTCTATAATATTATCAAATAAAAAACAGTAAAACACGCTAAAGAAATGCCATTGCGAGACTCTAAAAGAAATATGCATGAACTTAATATTCACTTAACTCTTCGCCTTTTAAAAAACTTTGCGAGGTCAACTTTTATCATGAAGGGTAGCAATAGAAAACGGGAATTTTATTAGCTTTCCTTGCTATATTTTTGTTATTGATAAATTAATTAAAACCATGCATAAATTTTGCGTTAACTAAATAAAATAAAAATCATCAATCGGGTAATTTTCCCGATGGGTGAGGTTATTTATTTACTTATATATTTAGTTTTTTGATAAATGAATTAGCACCATGTATAAATTAGCGTTAACTAAATAAATAACTCACAATCGGGAAAATTACCCGATTGATGATTTTATTTATTTATTTAATGCTAATTTATGCATGGTTCTAATTAATTATCAGATAACGAAATATAGCAATGGAAAGCTAATAAAATTGCGCTTCTATTGATACCCTTCATGATAAAAGTTGACTCGCAAAGTTTTAAAATGGCGAAAGAGTTGAACTAAATATTAAGTTCATGCATATTTCTCAGAGTCTCGCAATGGCATTTCTTTTGCGTGTTTTACTGGTTTTTATTTGATAATATTATAGGGAAAAAACATTTAAGAAGATTAACAGTATATCATATATACTGAAAAAACCAGTCTATATGATGCGTTAATATATATATATAATATATAATATATATATATATATATAATATATATATATATATATATATATATATATAATATATATATATTATATATATATAACACAAACCTCGATTTCCGGAATAATTGGGGGGAGCACTGGTCGGGACCGCAAAAGTCCGGGAAACGCAAAAGTTGGATGCTGTTTTTTTTTTTTTTTTTTTTTTTTTTTTTTTTTTTTTTTTTTTTTTTTTTTTTCCCCCCCGGGTCACAAAAAAAGGGCCAAGGGCAAAAACAAAAATGGGCAACAAAAAGGGGCCCATTATTTGACAGTCCCTATAAAGAAGAAAGAAGGGGAAAAAAATTTTAAAAAAAAACCCACTTTACCCACCCCCGGACGTTTTATCCTACTCTATTTATTTAAAACGTCCGGAAAACCCCCAAAATACAAATCCCCCGCCGCGGACTTTTACTTCCCCCCAAAAAAGCATGTGGCCACCTAGCGGGGGGGAAAGCAGAAAGTGTTCAAAAATTTCTCAAGAGGGGGTTCCGCCCCCAGGAACTTTGGGGGGGTCGGGGAGACAACTGAGGCAGGGAGGGGGAAACCGTGGGGGTGTCCGTGTGCCCAAATGTAAACAAACGCCCCGCTAGCATGCTGCCACCGGGCCCCGGGAGGAAGGAAAAAAAAAAAAGTAAATACGGGAACCGGCGGGACCCAAGGGGGGGGCCAAACCGGCGGGAAGGGGGGCGGACAAGGGACGGGGGTTTGACGGGAAAGGACGCTGGGAAACCGCCGGAAAACAATTTTGTCAATTTACGAACAGGACCGGGCCATTTCAACGAAAAAAAAAAAAAAAAAAAAAAAAAAAAAAAAAAAAAAAAAAAAAAAAAAAAAAAAAAATTTGCCCCAAGGAAATTCTGAAAATTTCCCGGACCGGATTTTTTTCGGAAAAAATCCGAAACCGGGGGAAAATCGAGGTTGGGGAAAAAATCAAAGGTTTTTTGGTTAAAAATTATAGAATTTTGAGGGGCCCCCCTCCGACTTGGGCAAGTCAGGCCCAGGGCCCAAACGGGCCCAATATTCTTTTGGCGCTCCAGGTCTAAA
>JACEEZ010010126.1:0-7500 GCA_016584305.1 Chionoecetes opilio | reverse complement strand
TCCGGATATATCCGGATAAAAGGTATTTTCCTGTACCGGGTAAGAGTACAGTATGTCGGTGCGCTTCCTTTACTGTACTAACGCCGTGCCTTCCAAACAACATTCAGAGGCAACGGATATCACCCTCGATCACACTCACGCTCAAGTCTTGCGTATCTTAGGTACACAGCCTTAATGTATGATAGTGTCATTAGGTTTATATATTCTAAACTGCTAGTCATTAAGTAGGATGTCCTTTTGATCACAAGAAAAGAATATGCAACATCTTTCCGAAATACGAACTATTACGAGACCCCCCGTGGGTCTCAGTACGGTGTTAAGAGTGTGGTAGGAAACAAAAAAAACAGTACGAAAGTGATCACTTTTTTTCCTTAATCACGAAAACAAAATACCTAAACAAGTATAGAACTGTCGATGAAGTCTTTCCTAAAAGTGATAACGAATGAGTGCATATTCCCCTCAAAGTGAAAAAAAAAAAAAAAAAAAAAAATGATTATAATAACAATTATAATGATAATAACAATGCTCAACAGTGATAATAACAATGATAATAATAATACTTGGGCAGTAATAATACTTGGTCAGTCCTAGCGTGTCAAGGTCATTGGCAGTGGCGTCACCGCGGAGGGGCTAAGGGGGACTTAGCCCCCCCAAGTCAAGGACTCAGCCCCCCCCAAAATTGCTGCTAGTAGCCTGCTACCCAAAAACAATAAAAAGGAATATTTATCCAATTTTCCATGCCAGAGCAAAACCTTATTTTTCACACTTTTATAGAAAAATTGGTTTGATGTTTCATTTAAATGTTGAAATATGTTTGCTAACAAACCTTGAAATTACTAAGTATATTCTATTATAGAGATATTCTATAGATACAAGTGATAATCCTGATATACCCACACCTGTTATGGAACAGGTGCAGGATCTAGCCACAAAGCCTGAAGAAGGACCCATGCAGCCGAGACTTAAAGTGTATCCTAAAGTACAGTCTGGTTCTCAGACCAGGTCTTTCCAATATGAGTGGTATGAAAGGTATGAGTGGCTTGAATACTCTGTGACAAGTGACCGAGTTTATTGTTTTCCATGTAGGCTTTTTGGCGGTAATGTTGGTCACAAAGAAGTAACATTCACCAACGAAGGTTTTAGGTCCTGGAAAAAGATGCATGTAAAAGCAACAAAGCACGGAGAATCCACGTATCATGTACATGCAATGGAAAAATGGCTCAACTTTAAGATTTCACAGCTGCATGGTAGCGTTCATCAGAAACTCGATAGCCAACACAAACAGCAGGTTCTGGATAACAGAGACTATATTAAAACACTCTTAAACATTGTCATTACAGCAGCTAAAACTACATGGCATTCAGGGGTCATGATGAATCTGAAAGTTCATTAAATAAGGGTGTCTTTCTAGAGATCTGTAACTTGGTAAGCAAGGAGTCTTAAAAGTTTCGTAACTTAGTAAAAAAGGTTCCAAGAAATGCCAAATATATATCAGGTTTCAGTCAGAATTCTCTTTTGCAAGCTGTTGCTGACTGTGTGAGTGATACTATAGTCAAAGAAGCCATATCAGCACCCTTTTTTGCAGTAATAGCAGATGAAACTAGGGATGTCAGTATTACTGAGCAACTCAGTGTGTGTATTAGGTATGTGTTGGATGAAACCGTACATGAGAGATTCTTAAGATTTATTGCTCTAAAGGATCTTGATGCTGATTCTCTGGCTACTGCTTTGTTGGAGAAACTTGGGGAGCTAGAATTAAATATCAATAAATTGATAGCGCAGTGTTATGATACTGCATCAGTAATGAGTGGCAGAATCAGTGGTGTGCAGGCACTGATTAGAGAATCAGCCAAAAATCCATGTTTTTATGTCCCTTGCTCTACACACAGATTACAGCTGGTGATAACCCACACTGCTGGTTACTTATCAGAGGTAGCCGAGTTTTTTTTACTTGATTTCAGGCCTGATAAACTTCATCCGTAGTTCAACCTTACGCCATGACATCTTTCTAGACTTCCAAAGGGACAGGAAATTGCCAGTTCTTGAGCTTCCCAAAGTGTGCCAGCACAAATGGGAATACAACCATAATGCCCTTTAGGCAATTTTCAAACGGTATGAGATCCTGACAGAAACTCTTGAAGATTTGTCTAGCCATGGACGCTCTGGTGAAGAGAAGGCCTTAGCTTATGGACTTCAGCAATCTTTGAATAAATTTGAGACTGTTTTCTTACTGATTAATTTCACTGAAATTTTTGACATTACAACACCACTTTCAAAGGTTTGCCAGAGTGAGGATATGGATCTTGCTGCAGCAGTTAACATGGCACAGGAAACAATAAAAGTTCTGAAAGATAGAAGAACTTCAGATGACCATTTCAATACCATTTGGGAAAAGGCAGTTAAATTTGCTGCTGGAGGAAACATAACTGTAGCTCAGCAACAACCTTCAAGTTCAAGAAGGCAAAGGAAGCCATCGTCACGGTTGTTAGGATCCATTGTAACTGAAACCATAGGCCAACGAGACACCTCTGAGAGAGATGAAGCCCCTAAATCTCACTATAAAAGATGTCTTTACTATCCCATCCTAGACAAGGTACTCGTTGAATTTGGGCACAGGTTTGATGAACCAAAGAGCATTCTACTTGGTGTATCTGCTTGTCATCCTTCGTCCCCGAACTTTCTAAATGAAAATGATTTGAAATATCTTGCTGACCAATATGACATTGAAAGTGAGAGCCTCCACCCCGAGAGCCATCACCACCCTGGGGCTAAAGCCCCCCCAAATTTTTTTTCCTGGTGACGCCACTGGTCATTGGGTGTAGGGACGGGAGGGATGTGGCTTGCAGGGGTGGCGAGAGTCAGAGTAGAGGTACCTTGGCAATAGTAGCCCAGCAAGCTGACAGCACCTGTTCCTTCCCTCATGGCTCAGGCATTTAAAGAACACATTTCCATCGCACTTCCTTTCCTTCATTTTCCTTCGGCCTCAGATCACACAAGTACAGCAGTCACTCATGAATAATGAATGCCCTTGTGAATACAGTAAAATATTGTTAATAAAGATAAGGGCGTGCGTATGATAATATTAGTATCATACGCACGCCCTTATCTTTATTCAGAAAACAAAACAGCACACTACACAAAACTTTGCTTTTATTCATGGTGATAGTCCAGCGTGTAATTGTCAACATAGTCCTCGTTGTCATTAGATGCAGCCATGAGATTATCTCCCTGCTCCTGGAAGATGTTTTCGTAAAACTTTTGTTCAGTGACACTCAGAAGTGGATAGAGAGACCGTATGTCTGTTATTTTCTCTTGGTCAATCTTGAGAGGGCGGTCGTACTTGGGAGTCAACTGGACCGTACTGAGGTTGAATTTGGTGGGACTATAGGGGTCTCTCCAAGGATAGTATAAGGATACTATATACTATCCTTCGGTCTCTCCCTGGCATGAGGCGAACTGTTGTGGCGTTGGTGATGTCATTCTCATCATAATGTGGCAGAAGAACATAACCCTCTTTGTACTCCAACTTCACAAGTATCATCTTTGCATTCTTGAATGCTGAAGCTGTAGTTCTCCTTCTTGTTACCTTCGTCTTCAACAAGTCTATATTCTGGAACTTTGACTGATCCATTTCGTGCACTGTAAACCCAGACGAGGTGGCACTTCTGATGACACTGCAGTAATCCCGAGGAAGAGCCACATCACCATGGCGCTTCAGGCGTTTTTCAATAAGCCCAAAGAACCTGTCACAACCCATGTACGAGTGCCCTGGCACCAAAAAGGTGTGATTGATGTCCTGCAAATGACCACAATGCAGTTCATGGAGATAGCTAAGGACCATGTTTATGTTTTTATTTTGTCCTCCACAATTATCTGAGTATACAACAAGTCTTGCAAATTCACCTCTAGCATACTCACGAAATAACCAGTCCTTAAGACAACTTGCTATCTCGATAGAGCCACGCCTTGCAACACTTTCATTCCATACGTACATGGTTGATTTTTCCGTCTTCAGGTTAAAGATGTACAAGTTATAGGTCCATATTTTACGCTTGTAGTAAGTTATTCCGGCTGAAAAACGAGGTGTTGGGAGGGTTTGCTGGAGGTCCACAGCAACAGCACGAACATCAGCATCGGCATTATTTTTCCAGTTTTTCATCAGTCTTTGTGCCTCGTTTGCTTCGGCCTTGTGTGTTTCTAGCTTTCTTTGGTGCTCTGCTACCTTTTCCGGGTTCATAGCATCGTTTTTGATGGCAACATTCAGGGCATCACAGGTTGTACAGGTGTCGGAGCTGGGAGGTGCGAAGCATATGTTGAATTCTTTGGTGAAGACATTACTGTAATAAATGAAAATGACACAAAACTCATTACTATGTTCCCTCTGCATCCATTCCAAGTATGCATCATAGAGTTTCTTGATGGTAAGGGATGAGTCTAGGTAGCGATGGTGTGGAGCTTTGAATCGACTGTAGTGGCTCGACATGGCAGGCAGCATTTTGATGTGTTCCCTTACTTGATCCGCTTGCATCCCCACAATTTTGTTCTGAGGAACTTTCCTTCCACGTTTATCAGCAGTAGGGAAAGTAGTCCCTGTTAACGTCATCTTTTTAATTGCACTTTCAACACGGCTAAGGCTAAGGCCGTGTATACTGGCAAATCCCTTCTTGCACACTTTATGCGATACATTGTTAAAGATAACACTGTAGAAAAAGCTATGGGCACGTCTACTAATTTCTGCTGATGTACGCTTTCGCTTGATGGCCTCAGTTGTGATCAATTTTTGAATGTATTCGTTTTGAAGTCCATAATCTCCTAGTGCCCAAAAACCTTTGAATAGCATCAACTTTTTCACGGCTCACTCTTTCAAAGCAGCCATCAGCACAAGGAGGGCCAACAACACGCGCTGCTACAGGTCTGTTGGTTTTCACACTAATGTAAGCCTCACCTTGATTTCTCCTAGATTTTGCAACACTTTTTTTTCAAACTTCGGGATTCCTATCGCGCTTTCTTCCCCGTGAAGGTTCAGGCACGTCACCACCTTCGTCACCGTCACGAGTAGACATGACGTCTCTTCTTGGCAGGATGTGCGCGAGTCACCCGCGTATGTAGCTTACTTTCCCTCTATCATCCGTCTCCAGTCTTCGAGAGCTGTAACATGCGGTAACAACGTAACCAGCATGTGCCTTTACTTCCATTCGTCGTCTACTACCCGTCAGGCAGTGTCAGCGTCAGCTGCCAACCGACGCCTCCTGTCAGCCTTCAGTGTTGACACCTATACGAGAGGAAAGTGGTGTGTTACAAACACTTATATTTCGTTCTGCTCCTAACCCTTCCCAACCTTATCTAAGTTATCATTATCATGATCATTATTATTTCCATGACTCCATAAAGACTTGCAAGTGATATATGGTTACGAGATGTACTTACGTGAAGATAATATGCGAGAAATTATGCTGCCAACGCGTAGACTTAAATCCGTGTTTTTGCTTGTCTCACTCTCAGCTGAGGCAGAGAGAGCGGGAAGGCAGGAGAGCGGGGAAGGAGGAAAGGGTAATCCGACCTTCTCATTGGCTAGAACCTTGCCAACACGGTGTAAGTACCGCAATTTTATTCGATTTCATTCCAATGAAAATGAAAGCGACACTGTGCTTGGCTGAGCGCCGGTGACTCACTCAAATTCCTCCAAGTTCCCGCACGGAAAGCTCTGCCCTTTAAAATCAAATGTAACACATATGAACATAGGAGATACCCAACAATAAATTAACGCCAAATAGATCATGAGTACCTCTACTCTATGGTGTCAATAACGTGATTTTGACTGCGATGGCGCTTACGTGGTTGTCGCTCTGACAACCACATACAAGCCGCGGTCCATTGAGACCAGACTCTTTTATGGACCTGATGCCTTAGATTGTTTTAGATTACAACAGTGGTGGAAACGTGAGGACTTTAGTATGGAACATGTTATATAGATATAGGAATATACATTAGGCTCATTTATATTGTTATAATAATAAATATAAAAAATCGATAGTAATAATAATAATAATAATAAATAATAATGCTAATGATAATATTAATATTAATATTAATAATAATAATAATGAAAATAATAATAAAAATAATAATGAAAGTAATAGTTGAATAAACGGATAATCATGATAACAGTTAAAGCAAAAGAGTGATAAAATAAAAATAATGCTAGCGTAATATTGCAATATATGTAATAATGAGTAATAAAACATAAACAGTATCAAAATAATAACTATATAATAAACAGTGATAGCAATAACAGTAATGATAACAGTAACAATGTTAGTACGATAATAGTATTAAATATTTCATTATCTTGCTGGTAATTTTCGAACATCTTGAGTTTAGTTTTGTATTGAAATGAATTGAGTGTTGGGATGTTTTTCATGTCATCTGGGAGTTGGTTCCATAATTTTGCTGATTGTGAACATTTAGCAAACAGTGATCATTTAGCAATCAGATGCGGCATAAATTGCAACGTAGACATCACACAAAATCAGTTTTTTATTAGTTCTAAAGCATCTTGTAACTTTTTTTTTTTTTTTTTTTTTTCCCACCTGGCATGCCGGCTGCTGCACGACCCGCACCCCTGCAGGCCACGCAGTCTCCGGCATGCCTCCTGTGTCCCGCCTCACGGTGGTGGTGAGGCGCGGATGAGGGTGAGGGCGCGGCTGGTGAGGTCCTCCACAGTGTGGAGGTCCACCGCGTCCTTCAGGCCCTGTCGTACGTCAGAAAGCTCCCCCTTCTTGGGGATGATGTGCCGGGCCATGGCCACCAGCCTGCTGATGTCGTTGTTCCTGCGGGAGTTGGCCAAGCTACGCTCGGCCAAACCAAAGTCCAGCAGCCACACCTTCACCTCGCCCTCCTCGCTCACGTCCACCATCACGTTCCGGAGGTGGAGGTCGCAGTGCGTGATGCCACGCGCGTGCACGCGCCGCACCACCCCACACAGCTTCACCACGGCGCTCAGGAACATGTGGTCCTCCCCGCTGTCGTACACCTTCTCCAGCGTCGCCCCCCCGCACAGGTCCATGACCAGGGCGGGGGGCGTGGCCTTGGTCACGCCGTACAGCTGCGGCACGCCCTCCACCCCTTGAAGGGCGTGCAGCAGCTCTGCCTCCTAGGCGGTGCACGACAGCTTCTTGGGGTCATTAACGGGCTCCTTGATGGCCACACGCACGATGTGGTCTCGGGTGAGCGCCAGCCTGCCCTTGTACACCGCAGCGAAGGCGCCGCGGCCCAGCTCCTTCCCCTTCTTGAGGCGCTTCTGACGTATGACAGGGATGCCCTCGGGATGGTCTTTACTTGCAGGGTCAGTAGTACTCGCCAGGTCGTCAACTTTTGGTCCGTCCGTATTCCGAGGCTGGGCCATACTTGTAGTAACATGTGGTTTTACAGGTTGGGGGGTTAGCCCTCAACCTCCCCTTTTTTCCTCCCAACTTAATCCCTTGGTTTGGGTTCTGGGCC
>JACEEZ010010123.1:0-12156 GCA_016584305.1 Chionoecetes opilio | reverse complement strand
GAGAAGGGGGGATACTTGTCCAATCTATACCGATAGGCCTGTTGCTCCGAGAAGTACTAAAAATGGTATCTTGCGGCTGCAAGGTAGGGTGTGGAAAGTCATGTCGTTGTTACAAGGCACGGATGGAGTGTACCATAATGTGCACTGGTTGCAGTGGGTACAATTGTAAAAATTCGCAGTTCTTGAGTGCAAGGCGAAGGGGATACCACTGATTAGACATTCCTTCAACATATGGTTGGGTTATTTGTGGTTTCTAATTGGTGTTTTGTACAATATAACCATAGTTTGGGCTATTATAAAGTAACGTACATAACATAGTGTGGTATTATTAAAATTCAAAAAATAAAAAAATATATTTTTCTTCACCTTATTGAATTTATGCTAATTATGTCAACTCAAATATTTTTATGGCCCATTGTATTCAGCACACTCTAAAACATAGATGTACACACAAAAATTTTTATTACTACGAACTCGGATGGATGATCATAGTACTTTTCATTTTATCGTTAATTGTGATGGCGGCCATTTTGAATTATGAAAATGCCACGAGGTTGAATTTGCAGAACTTTGCATAAGGGCGATATATACAATATTTTGGAGCTCTCCTGAAAAAATCAGTTTTCTACTATTTATTTCCACCTTTTAGCTAATGCTCCTGTACTATCTGCCTGGCCCTTCCCGCCTTCGGAAAGTGGGGGAAAAATTTAAAAAAAAATGTATAGAAAAGGATATCAAATCGGCTATCTTTATCTTTTGGGTCGTCTGACGGAGACACCCCACCCCTGAGAATGTCTGGCAGTGTCCATTGATGATACCGGGGGTGGTGCTAAAACATTTTAAAATTTGGGGTTTCATGGGTTGGTTCTGAGCTGATCTAGCTTAGTATTTGTACAAAAAATACATTACTCTGGCGGGGATATCCCCCCCACTAAAAATGTCTGGCGGTACCAATACATAATAGTTTGGGGCAAGAGGAAACTTTTTGACACTTGTTTCAAAGTTATCGATTCTGAGCTGATCTAGCTCTATTTTTCAACCCTTTATAAATGCGCCCACAACTACCCCCAAACCACCAGGTGCTCGGCAGACTTTCATATTCATACACTGGGATGTACATACATTATCATGACGCAAGATAAAATTGGTTCCCTTTTCAGCTACACTGACCCTACGGGCTCCTGCTCTAGAACCAGAAAGCTCTGAAAAGAAAAGAGGAAGAAGAGGGAAACCCGATGCCGTAAGTCCCGGACGCATTTCTCCAACTCTATGGAGGGATGTGGTTTCCGAGTGAAGACGCTTGGCTGTAGCTCTGAAACTAACCATAGAATTTTCTCGAAAAAAACCCTATTGTAATTCCCCCCACAAAGTTACTTACAAAGAGATGAGGAAACATTGCCTATCTAACCGAACCTTACGTAACCTAACCTGACGTGTTTAAGAGTAAACGCGACATACGTTCCAGGAAAACGGGAATATGTGTCCGGGCACCCCATGTTCCCAGTCTCCCAATGTGCCCTGTTACGTTTGCCATTTCATTTAACTTGGCAATTGTTGGTTTGGTGTCGTTTATATTTCACTACTTTGGGAGAAAGGGTTTGTATTCGGTCCCTGATGTTTTACCGCCACGCTACTCGTATAGTTGTGGCCGCAGACCACTCGCCCGAAAGGAATACATGCTCTTTGCTTCTTTTCCCCTCATCTTTTCGATATTTACCGTCAACATTAAATAGAACTTCAATGACACGCTAATTATATTAATGAGGCCTTATCAAGTTGAATGCTGGAACCACAAGGATGTACCAGTGTGGCTCATCGGTGTTTCAGTATTTAAGGATGGACAATTTTTAGTGGTTATCTTGAATGTATTGTTTCGTGTGATTTAAAAGTGTTTTTGAAAAAGTCACATCCCTACCACAACGTCATCACCTCATAGACCTCCACCACCACTTACCACCATACCATCATCATCACTTTTATCAGACTATCATCCCGTAACGAATGAGGAGATTTAGTATAATTTTCCAAGTTTACTAAAAGTTCATATAATTTTCTTCCTCAAACTTTTTTTTTTTTTTTTTTTTTTAAAAACTTTCAACAAATCGTCGAGTTGGCCGAAGACTACCACCACATGCTGCCCATCAATCCTTCCTTTGGCGGCGAAAGTGCATCTGAAGGGCATGGGGAGCACCCCCCCCGCAATTTCCTTCCATCAGGCGTCACAATAAAAATTATGTCTGGCCCACAAAGAGCGAAAGCAACCAAATACCCTCTGAGGAAGCCTACATACACTATCGGCTCAGAAAAAAAATAGAAAAACTAATAAAAAGCTGTGTAATAGGCGTTCCTTCTTCGCCACATCTTTTATATTCTTGATACTATTGCATTCACTTTTTATATTCCCGTCCGTTCCTCTCTCTATTTACATTACAGAATACTATATCAGGAATGGAGAGTCGTTTGTACTTTTGGTTTCACAATCCCCACCTGAAAAGTATTTCCCTCTGTCATGTGTATCTTTTAATGGCTGACAACAAAACCATAGAGACCCTTGGCAGGAACAATGTGGTGGCGTAGAAAATTCATGCCTCTTAATGATGAACAACATTAAACAAAGATAGATTCGTGAACTTTCATAAAAATATTTACTACAAAACATTATTCGTATCGCAAAACCTAATGGGCAGTAATCTACACCAAACGGAAAAACTGGTAATGAATATGTCAGGCAAGACGTCAGAGGGTTTTTACCTGGCCTAGGGATGAGAGGTCACTTTCAAATGTCTCAGGCCCAGTTTATGAGATGAGGCGACACCATCTCTTTACGTGGGGCAAGAACCCCGCTCCCTTCCAACAATACACCAATTTGCAACTTTCGCCAACTTTCGCAACGACTCCCTCAAGAAGGGAAAGAAAGCTATGGTGAGAGTTCACGAATGTGGATGGTGGAGGCAACATGGTGTAATCATTGAGAGAAGAAAAAAAGTGAAAATATATAAGTGTAGAAAACACCAGGAGGTATTAAATCCTGGGAGATGATGTGCGATAATCACGAGGAGATAGAGTGACAGGAAACAAGCAGGGTGCTGACTAAAGGTTGGCAGGGCACGCATAAAGGTAAAGGGAGGTAGCAGACAGCACTGCCAGCTTGCCTGCAGCAACATATCAACGCGTTTGTCGCGGCACCTCTGCTTCTCTAACCCGCCAGGAAAGGTTACAATGTATCTCATCGACACGCGCCACCCTTACTTACTGCCTGATTGGGGCTAGGGAATTGGGGGTAAGTCCCCGCAGGGACAGGTGAGTATACAAGGGATAGGTGCGGGAAAAGACACAGAGCGATAAATTCAGGTGTGTGAAACGACAGGTATATCGATGCTGCACTTACGTGAGGGGGTTAAAGGTGAGATTGCCAGGAAACGTAAAGAGAGTTAAAGCTCACACCTGAGAGGTGAATTAAGGGGTCGGGGCACAATGATAGCAATATAAGATATATATAATTAATATATTATTATATATATATATGCTATTATATATATGTATATATAATATATATATATATATATATATATATACATATATATATATATAAATGTGTATGTATGTGTATGTGTGTGTGCGTGTGTGTATGCGTGTGTGTGGTGCATTCTTGTTGAGTGGTGTTATTCATTCACAGTCTTTTTCATGCTCTGGATGCCTCAGCTACAACACACTCGGAAAGAGCTTTAAGCTTGTCTGATCTATGGTTTAATGGCCCCTGGACTAACTTTAACTACTCATAACTTCCTTCCATCTGAAGAGGAACATGACTACAGGCTCGTCGGCGAACACCCTCAAATCCTGACGATCTTCATATCTGTTTGTTAGTGTCGGCCAGGAACGTTCCACGCTTGCACTATGTATCCAGTACTTTGTGTGGTGGGGTGTTGTTTTGTATTTGTGTGTGTGTGTGGTGTGGTGTGTGTTGTGTGTGTGTGTGTGTGGGGTGGTGTTTTGTGTGCGCGTGTGTGTTTTTTTTTCACTTTGATCTTGATCATCCCTGGACATGGGCTACTCCTGAAACAAAACTGTTATTTTTATTAGGCAAGCATGTCAACCAAATATTTTAACAGTTTTAACGAAAAAGGACATAAAATATACATATTGAAATGTATTCATACTATTCTAGTTCTAAACATATGCAAACATTTTGACGTACCCCAAATATTTGTTGATTGTATCAGCAATATAAATATTTAATTTCCCGGTATCAGCCCATAGCCAAACTTGAAATTTTGGGTGGCTTTTCCATCGTAGGTCGTGGCATTACTTTATTATATCTTTTTCCTTCCCCTATATTTCTACAAAATTCTTTCCTACTACGACAAGTATGTTTTTACTAGAATTTCTACTATAGATTAATTTACTGTATAGCCATAGATAACAGTAGAACTGACACTTCCGCCGCACGCGCGGTACACACTGAAGTACTGGCCCCATGGCCCAGTCTGCTGGGCCCATTCCCTTGCTGCATATGACTATAATATAGACTGTTTTATCAGTATATATGAATACTGTTATCTTTCGTAAATGGTTTGTTCTATAATATTATCAATAAAAACCGTAAACACACTAGAAATGCCTTAACTAGACTCCGAAGAAAATTGCATGAACTTAGTTATTTTCAACTCTTCGCCATTTAAACTTTGCGAGTCAACTTTTAGGATGAAGGATATCACAGAAGCGCAATTTTATTAGCTTTTCCATTGATATATTTCGTTTTCTGATAAATGAATTAGAACCATGAATAAATTAGCGTTAAATTAAATAAATAGACATCATCCATCGGGTATTTTTACACTCGATTGATGAGGTAATTTATTTAGTTAACGCTAATTTATACATGGTGCCTAATTCATTTAGCAGAAAACGAATATATAGTAATAATGCCTAAGGAAATCGCGAAAATTACCCGATTGATGATTATTTTCATTTAGTTAACGCTAATTTAATGCATGGTTTCTAAATCAATTTATCAGAAACGAAATACATCCATTGAAAGTAAATAAACTTGCGCTTCTATTGAATACCCTTCATGATAATGTTTGACTCGCAAAGTTTAAATGGCGAGACGTGAGTAACTATTAAGTTCATGCAATATTTCTTCAGTTTCGTAAGGGCATTCTTTAGCGTTTTTTACTGTTTTTTATTTGATAATATTATAGAACAAACATTTACGAAGTAACAGTAGATCATATATACTGATCACAGTCCTATATGATAGCCATATGCAGCAAGTGAATGGGCCACAGACTGGCAAAGGTCCAGTACTGCAGCGTCCTAGCGCGCGTAGTTTGCAGAGTGTCACATCCATGTTCTAACTGTTATCTATGCTGTAGCCTTATAGAAACAAATGATCTGTGTCATGAAACTGCAAGTTTTTTTATTCACATACATAAGTCTGGCCAAGGGAAAAAAAATAACAAAACAACCCCGCTAGCTGCAGTCCCCATAAAGAAAACGTAAATAATTAAGAAAGGGGCCTGAGCTATTTTGTTCGGGATGTGGTCCATTGATGCTTCTCTCATGAAAGAAATAAGTCGTAGGAAATTAAATAGAAACGCGGAAGAGAGAGTTCATAGAGTTTACCAGTGAAAGGGGATTGAAAGAGTAAGTACTGATTAACTCTTGCATTAGGAAAATGGACAAATGGGATGATAATGAAGTTATAAAAGTCTGTACAGCGAGACCGCGGGAGGGGAGTATGGCTGCATTTAGCAGATCATGACAGCAATGAGCATGAACATAATGGTAGAAGATACCAAAGAGAGCAACTTGCGGCGATGATGTTAAAGATTGAAGACATTCAATTTCAGAGGGGAGTTGTAAGACGAAAAAGATTTTTGAAGTTTTGAGTAACCCTGTTTAGGGGCGCTGTATGAGTAGAATCTCCCGAACGTAAAAGGCATACTCAATAAGGGGCGTATAAGCCCCTGGAGCGAGCAAGCAACTGGGATGGAGAAAATAATGGAACGTAGACGCCACGGACACCTAACTTCTTAGAAGCTGTTTTAGCATGAGATGAGATGTGAGTTTCGCACTTCAGTTTTTAGTACGATAGTCCAAAATGTTCATTGTAAAGAGGGAGAATGTTGAATTTCATTGAAGAGAGAGTAAGTAGTTTGGAAGGATATGTCGAGTAGATAGGTAAAAAAAATTCGGGTTTTTTTTGTATCATTGCACAAACAAGGTTTTGCTTTTGACCTATTAGAAAAATATAATAAAGATATGAAGGTTTAGGCGCTCTGTGGTAATGTCTCCCCATAGTCACGTTAGTTCCTGTTGAGTTTGGACGCCTAATGAACGATGATATGAAAAATGCATGATCAGAAATCATTAGCGAAGAGTGGATAGGGCATTCGTTTAGACTAGAAAATCATTAATGAATAAAAGAGAGTGGGTGACAGAACCTTGAGAATTAACACTAATTTTAAATGACTTGGAAAAGAACGAATGACCGTCTACAGGAGCAGTCCATTAGAATGTTTAGAAAGAAAACTTAAGATAAGGTGCGAGAGAGGAAATTAAAACCCGATTGAGTGTAGTTTAGAATAAAAAAAATTGTGACACGACTTTAATAAAAAGGTTTTTATAATTTCAAGGCAACAGCAAAACACCACTATAGGGAATGAAAAAAAATGACCAAGATTCGTTAAGAGAGCGAGAAGAATCCGCCCTTTACGGAACCCGTACTGACGATCAGATAGAAGATTGGTGCGCAAATAGATACTTAAGAATCTTTCTTATTAAGTTATAAATTTCAAAGCCTTTTAGAAAGCAGGAAGTCAAAGCTATAGGACAGTTAATGAAGGATCAGAACCGTTAACACTTCTTAGGGACAGTGTTGAATGTGAGCAAAGGCCGTTCAGAGCAAGAAAGAAAAGGTGGAAGTAGAAAGACAAAGATTTGACCAAGCAGAGTGCAAGCACAGCGGCAAAGTTTTTAGATTCAATATGAGTGACTCTCCGTCCGGACCGTAAACCTTTCGAGGATCTATGCCAGAAAGGGCAAAGCAAACATCATTACGAAGGATATTAATAACAGGCCATAACATAGTCCGGAGGGTGTAGGAGAAGGAGGAACAACCTTTCAGCACCCAAGGTGGAATTTTTAGCAAAGGTTTGAGCAACAGTTAGCTTTTAGACATTAGATGAGACAGATGTTGGTACCCCATCGGGAGAAGCATATGAGGGAAAGATGCAGAAGAAAAATTGTTAGAGATTGTATTTATCTTAGATGCAAGAAGTCACAGAGGAGTTTTTTCCTCCAGAAAAGAATTTTAGAAATTTTTCTATGAATGAAGGAGTTTTTGGTAAGTTGAAAGAAAATATTTGGTTGGTGTATGATTAACGGACAGAAACATGAAGTGCATGAGTTTCAGAAATGGATGGGTTTAACGGTACCGTCTGTGGCCGCCTCTCTACATTGGACAAGCACGAGAACAAATAAGTTAAGCAAGGGTGTTACCAGGATTTAACATTAGAAGAAAGTGTGTGAATGTACTGCTTCCATGCAGAGACCAATGGCCATAGTTATGTGCTTTGCACAAATAACAGAGTAAGCTGAAGAAGGGTTATAGGCTAGGATGCTAGGAAATGGTCATATTTTTGGTGTTCTCTAAAGCGGTTAGGAATACGGGGAGGGTGCTGCAGCCATCTGCTCTAGGTCCATTAACACTATTATGGTTGTAGGTTTGTTTGACCAGGCTGGTTCAGTGGGAAGTAGGAATGAAATGCAAGGCTGTGTGGTGGGTAATGCAATTGAAAGAATGGGGATTTTCAGCAAAGAAAATTGTGAATTGTGCTCCACTTTAATGATAAATAGTCGAAGAATTACTAGTCTGAGGGAGTTTAGGTCAGAAAAATACAGTACAGATTTAATAATTAAGAATGACATTGAGTTGTAACCAGATGGTAGAAAATATTGGGCGATTCAAGAACCGGGAGTGGCACGAGGCAAGTGATGTCGTGCGTAAATATACCCAAGCCTTACTTATACAGCCGTGGATTAAAAATGCGAATTAGACTAGTAGAGAGAACATAAAGTGAGTGCCTGTCAGTGCTAACAGACACCTGGTTTCAGTGAAGAATAGAAGATGAGGTTTAGTGAGGTTTAGTGAGGTTTAGTGGTGATTTTCCACAATTGGAAAGACATATAAGAGCTAAAACCATCGAATGCTGCAGAAGGTTTAGATAGAAAACTTTAGAGTTTTAAAGTAGTAAACCTGGCTTAAATTTTTCGGTCATTTTTTAACCGTGTTAGATTCGTAGACAATCATAACGCTTCTATGTAAAAATCCACTTTTTGGGGGTTCAGCTCACTCCCCATAATCCCCAAGTGGCTAACGGGCCTGCAACGTTATTATTTTGTTCCCCCAGCATACTTCAGCAACGGATCGCTGGTGAATATACGCCTACCAACCACCCAACCCCCCTCTGACCGGTAAATTCGAAGGTCATGGCCTAGAGGCAGGCTGGTGTAAAAAAAACTCAGCCTACCCGTATTCCTGACGCAACCTTGGAGACAAGCCCAATCAATATCTTGATATATTTCACTAACTACTAACCTTCTGATGCTACAGAATGACACGGTCGTGCGTATTTCGCCATCATTTCTTCTATCTTGCTTTTTTATTTTAATAAAGTCAGGCGGTACTTCTTTTGGGCCATAATTAGAGAGTTTTTGTTTTCCAATGTTACCTCTTTCAGCTTGTATATGCAAACAATTCAAGGAATTTGACGATTTTGATACTAGGGAAATGTTCTCTTCTCCATGTGTCCACAGCATCCATTTTCCTTTAAATACTGGATGAAATCTACAAAATTCGATTAAGAGCCTCCACACTGTGTGCATCTAACAATCAGTACCCCCCCCCAAAGCAGCACTGCTTAGCAATCTCAAACAGCGACATTTCACTCCTTTCCCTAACTGTGTTTGGCGTTACGCCCAAAGGTTTCAAGAAAATTAGAACAGAAAGGTTTGGACTCCCTTGTTATCATGGTGTTCATAAAAAGCACTAGCTTGCATGAGGTGGGCAGCTCGTGAGCCTGCTGTAGCGTCAGCGAACAAATGAAATTTTGTCCCTCTCATCAGTAATAAAATGAATAGCCTTATATCTCGCACATGGCAATGTACTCCCGGGTTGTGTAATCCACAGTCAACACCCGAAAAAGGCTTAAAAAGTATCGTCCAGACACATTTTTTTTTTGCCTAATTTATGTTGAATGCACATTCAAACACCGAATCCACCAAAAATAAATTGATTTCCTCCAGGCCTTAATTTCCGTTTGGGAAAAATACGACTGTTGTAAAAAGCGCGCGAAAAAAAACATCTTCCCTCCAACAGGGCTATACGACTGTTATTGATGGCACGTCAGAATAGGATAGAGCTCCATGTAACATCTGTAACACCTGTCTGCAATGTTATGATGAGCGATTGTAGTCAGTGGTCAGACAGTGAATCTGTCACTGTGACAGAATTAGAGTACGAGCTCAATCTGAGACCTAACTAAATGACGCTGGTCGCGTATTGAGAAAACGACCTCAGATAGTCGGGGATTCCCAGCCTATAGGTGTTTGGCCAGAGTACAGGTCGATACAGGTGTTAGCAAGAGCCCTCAGGTTCATGCAGGAGACCCTTGCACTTCTCCAAAACCCGGATTGGTAAGTAGGTAAATTGGTAAATTTGTGTGTGGGAATCACAATGAAGGTACTTTCGAGAAAATCCTATGGTTAGTTTTGGAGCGTTACAGTCAAACGTCATTACTCGGAAACCACATACTAGCATTAACTATAGCATAGAGTTGGAAAATATGCGGGCGGGAAGGCAGAAAGTGTGACAGCCAAGGGAGTGATGACAGATTTGTGATGCAGACTGCCATACAAGACAGACTTAGACAGTCTGCATTGGTGTGTCTAACCAAGTCTGCCAGTCTGGCCCAGTGGCGTAGCTAGGTATCTGTAAATGGTGAGGGCACTAGGCAAGCGGAGCTAAGGGACATTCTGATGCCACATAGAAGGGTCTAAGGACATATTCTAAGATCCGATCAGTGGTGGGTATTAGAACATATACAGAATACGGCAGCCATGGCCAGTTGGGGGCGGGGGTCACCGAATTTTCGTAGTTATGCCACTGATTATGCCTGAGCGGAGATGCAATAGGTCTAAATTGTGAATGAATACAAGCCTTAATCAATTTAAAATAATGTTAATTTATTCGATATTTACAATGCAAACTTCTGCACCCACATTTCCATATAACCAGTGAGGGGCCTGAGGGACTGAGGGCACACTGTACTATACTATAGTGTGCAGTGTACAGTGTACACTATACACACTATAAATAGATAAAATTGGTAACAAAAAATGTAGGCAAACATGACAGACATTTAAATTAAAAATTATTTAATATATATATATAATATATATATATATATATATATATATTATATATATATATATATATATATATACTATATATATATATTATTATATATATATATATAATATATATATATATATTATATATATATATCATATATATATATAGTATATTAATAAGTTTGATTAATTGTATTGTTAATTTACATGTATATACATTCATAGATATTTATCACATTAAAATATTTGAATAATTTTCTCATATGTTACCAATTAATATATTGATATATATATAATATATATATATATATGATATATATAATATATATTAATAATATATTATATATTATATCTATTTAATATATATATATATATAATAAATTTGGTAACATATGAGAAAAAATTAGCAATAGTTTTAATGTGAATATACATATATGAATGAATGTATAACAGTGAAAAATGTAGACAACATACTAGACATTTAATCAAAATTTATATATATATATAATATATAATATAATATATATATATATATATATATATATATATATATATATATATATATATAATATAATATAATATATATATATATATATATATTATATATATATATTATTATATTAACATAAGTGTTGATTAAATGTCTGTCATGTTGCCTACATTTTGTTACCAATTTATCTAGTTATAGTGTGTATAGTGTACACTGTACACTGCACACTATAGTATAGTACAGTGTGCCCTCAGTCCCTCAGGCCCCTCACTGGTTATATGGAAATGTGGGTGCAGAAGTTTGCATTGTAAATATCGAATAAATTAACATTATTTTAAATTGATTAAGGCTTGTATTCATTCACAATTTAGACCTATTGCATCTCCGCTCAGGCATAATCAGTGGCATAACTACGAAAATTCGGTGACCCCCGCCCCCAAACTGGCCATGGCTGCCGTATTCTGTATATGTTCTAATACCACCACTGATCGGATCTTAGAATATGTCCTTAGACCCTTCTATGTGGCATCAGAATGTCCCTTAGCTCCGCTTGCCTAGTGCCCTCACCATTTACAGATACCTAGCTACGCCACTGGGCAGACTGGCAGACTTGGTTAGACACACCAATGCAGACTGTCTAAGTCTGTCTTGTATGGCAGTCTGCATCACAAATCTGTCATCACTCCCTTGGCTGTCACACTTTCTGCCTTCCCGCCCGCATATTTTCCAACTCTATGCTATAGTTAATGCTAGTATGTGGTTTCCGAGTAATGACGTTTGACTGTAACGCTCCAAAACTAACCATAGGATTTTCTCGAAAGTACCTTCATTGTGATTCCCACACACAAATTTACCAATTTACCTTACTTACCAATCCGTGTTTTGGAGAAGTGCCAGGTCCTCCTGCTGAACCTGAGGCTCTGCTAACACCTGTTCATCCACCTCGTACTCTGGCTCAAACATATAGGGCTGGGATCCCCTGACTATCTGAGGTTCGTTTTCCTCATATACGCGACCAGCGTCATTTAGTTCGGTCTCAGATTGAGCTTCGTACTCTAATTCTGTCACAGTGACAGATTCACTGTCTGACACTGAAGTACAATCGCTCATCATAACATTTGCCGACAGGTGTTACAGATGTTTACATTGGAGCTCTATCCCTATTCTGACGTCATCATAATCTACCCTGTGGAGAAGATTTTTTTTTCGCGCGCTTTACAAAAGCCCTCTATTTTGGAGGGGAGGTT
>JACEEZ010010122.1:0-27690 GCA_016584305.1 Chionoecetes opilio | reverse complement strand
CTTCCTTCGTTCAATCTCCTTTACCCCGCCACCCGTACCTTCACTTGACTCATTCCTCACTCATCCTTGTCCCCTATTCTCTCCCACTTCCCGCATCTCCTCTCCCTTCCTTTGATCATCTTCTCTATACACTTCTAGCACAAGACACATTTCTTTAATATTTGCACTTCACTCATTCCAGTCACCTACAGGCATTCGGCAGCATACCACATTGCACCCTTCACATTCCCCGTACAACGTCCTGACCAACCATAAACAACTCAACATGAAATAAACAACTTATAATATTACTTTATATGGCTTGTATATTAGAAAAACCTTTATCATGCTGTCGTGCCCGGAGATTTGAGGAAGGAGAGCAAAACGAGGAGGGAGAGGAGACAATGGAAGAAGGGAAGAAAGAAGAGCTTAACGAACAAAAGGGATTGGAAACAAAGGGAGTATAGGTTCCATGTCAGAAGTGTTGGGCACACAGATGAAGGGAAAAAGTCAGGCCGTGCTCTATAAGATAAACACGGCGATGAGGAAGGAATAGTAAGCCCTCCCTAGTGAGACGAAACATGAAAGGCATTAAATAAAGTGCCTTACCATAAATAAGGACAATAGGGAAGGTACACAGTTTTAGCGAGCAGTACGTTGTCGGAGCGAAACACAACGTATCATTTAGTGCATGAACATTTTAGAAATAAGGAAATAGAAATAAGGAAATAGTAAAATAAGGAAACGATATGTAGAGGACAGTTGCCTCAAGACATGATATAAAAAGACAGTTGTAACGAGGAGAGACAGCAGATATTTACAGAGCTCCATAGCTCACAGTACCTTTCCCACCTTGTAAGATGAAGGCTCTCTCCCGTACAACGTTACTCTTGTTCACCTGGAACGTGGTAAGTGACATATATTTTCTGTAGTGACTGAAGTGTCTTGAAGTTTGTTTTGATGTCTTGAAATGTTTTTATGTCTTGAAGTGTCTTGAAGGAACTGGTGATGAAGTGATTTTGTCTTGTGTAGATACATACCGTGTAGTCGTAAGCCGACTGTGTTTTTATGAAGTGTTAGTTAGTTAAAATGAAGTGTCTTGCTGAAGTTGTGTTTACAATGAGTTTTGGTGGTGTTTTTGTGTAGTGTTTTCTGTGTAGTGTTTTTACTATAATGATATGTTAAATAAATAAGCGTAAGATAGCTGCGTGTCACAACCCCATTTATGTACGGATTCAGCACTCTTGCAATACTTAGTACTGACTTATAATAGAATGAATGGTGCAGCTTATTTGTCTTAGGTTCCCAAAGCAGAGAGAAAATAACTAAGGTGTTGGGGAACGACACATACACATAAAGAAAGAAAGAGAGGGGGGGGGGCAGAGGTCAATCCCTGCCATGGGATACAGACAAGTGACCGCTTCCCTCCAGCCCACCTGTCCATAAGGGCTCATTTGCCACGGACATCACATTTTCACTTTAAAAAATAACGAATATAATTAATATAAAAAATATTTCCTGAAACCATTTCCGTTGAATATGAAAAGCACTTAACCCTCTCGCATTCCGTAATTATATTTACCAGTAAGACGCCTTAATCGGCGAGGGACGAGCGAGCCCGTAGAAACCCGCCGCACGTGTGGCGTCACCCGGAGTTTGACCTGTGTGACTTTGCTAGGTGTGTGGTCTCAAACCACACACCAAATTTCAACTTAGTCGGTACAGCCGTTTCTCAGCTATAGCAAGATAACGTTGTCTGACACCCCTCACGCGCCACGCTGACCCCTCACGTGAGACAAAACATGTCAAGCACAAAAGGGATTGAATGGGGCTATCAGATGGCCAAGACCGCTTGTCAATCGGAAGCGGGCTTCCAAAGATATAAGCTCCTGAAAAGCGTGACGGTCGGGTCGGGGCGCTCAAGTGAGAAAAATCCCGTATCCACCGAGGACTCACGAGCTCTTCGCACTCGCTCGTAATGAATTCTTGCTCGTGGCAGCCCGTGGGAGAGGCTCAGAAGGGCTTTTTTACGTGTAAAAAAGTTTCCTTTGCAGTGTATTTTTCTCCCAGACCAAACTCTCATCAGTGTCAATGTTTTACTGTTGTCTTTGGATATGTTTTTTCTATAAGATTATCGCACAAAAAACTATAAGGACCACAGAATAAATGCCATTATGAGACTCTGAATGCATAGGCATAAACACTAAATTGACTTCAACTCTTCACTAGAAACATTTTTCTGAGAAAACTTTGGCTGTGCTATATACCAAAAGCAGCGGAATTATATCAGTGTTCCATAGCAACCATTAGTTTTCTGATAAGGGAGTAGCCACCGTGGTAAAAGTAGGGCAAACTCAACACTTCTCTTCAAACAATAAAAAGTTTTACTTTTTCTCAATTTTTTCAGCAATGTTTTATGATACAACTTTGAATTTGGTTTCACTGTGTACAGCTCCTAAAAACACAGAAAATAAATGTAAGCTTTTAGTACTATGTCAAAAACTCTTCTTTTGGCGAGTATTTCTTGATAATTTTATCAAACGCCTGATAAATACGCACTCTATATAATGTTCCCACCTTATTTTCTCAAATTTTTTCTCACTAAAGTAATTATTCAATGTCAACATGATAAATGACGATTTTCTTCAGCAGTTCTGGGCTGTCTTCAGAATATTCGTATCTGCAATAGTTCCTGAGACATATCCGTGTAAACTTGACCCTCTAATAGCAGTGACATATTATTTACAACCTTTATATTTTGGTTAGATGGCTTGAAAAATATGCACGAAAGTTGTACAGTGAGGTGTCCCACACTGTAAAGACAAGAATGCCATAAAGGTAGTGTCTAGCCTCACGAAAGTTGTATGGATGATGTGTCCACACTGTACAGACAAGAATGCCACTAAAGGATAGGGTCTAGCCTCACGAAAGTTGTCATGAATGATGTGTCCACACTGTAAAAGACAAGAATGCCACTCTAAAGGAGAGGTTAGCCTCACGAAGTTGTCATGATGATGTGTCCACACTGTAAAGACAAGAATGCCACAAGGATAGTTCTAAGCCTCAATATTTTTGGGAGATGGAACATTTGAGCTGAAGTCAACACCGATGCTCCTCTGCCCTGATATAGTCCCGCCTTTGCATCTCACGTTTCCAATATAGGGACGGTCCCGAAATACGAGCAGTAGGTTCCACTGGCATATCGATTTAAAGCGAAATCTCGTCTAACGAAAAATAAACTAATGGTAAAATATAGCGTTTGTTCCAGGACCCCTTCAATAAAAAACATTAAAAAATAAATAAAGATATGTTTTTCAAGCTAAAATAAACTATAGCAAACACAACAAACACACAGCGTCTATATTACCCACACCGGTAATACCTATTCTGTAGAAAAAGCACTTCTGATAAAAAAATAGCAACCAAAATACATAACTGCACATTAATTAAAACATAAAAAGCCTAACAATGCACAAAAAGACTTTGTAATGTAGGGGACGCCACGTGATACAGAGAAGGTATGTAGCGGTCCGCAAGGTTAAGGGCCCGCCACACTGTTAATGACCCCTAAAGGGCAGGCCGCGCCATGCTTAATTACCCTTCAGGTCACGCCTTGCTAGGGATGACCTGACTGCCGCGTCCCAAGGTTGGGGCCGCACAACCTGCCTAATTACCCTAAAATGTCAGGCTCGCCATAGCGTATTACCCTTCAGGTCACGGCTTGCTAGTGGGTGACCTCACTGGGGTCAAGCAAATCCCCCTTTGACCAGCCTGGGAGTGGTAGGCGCGCATTTTGAAACTGATAATTCACCACCCAGTTTGAATTGTCGTATCATTGGATTTCGATCTCGTATATTGAAATAAAACCCTAATTTACACATTCGTGTCATCGGATTCTCGTCTACCGAATGCTGTATAACTGGACCGCCCTGTATTCGACGCGAATTACTTTAGTACAAGAATGAAAAAAAAAAACTAAATGTGCTACACCCTGCGATGATGTAGACATATGCGTACATTACCACATATGTAATTAGTGTAAATGTATACACATAATGTGTCATCATAAGTATAATAAATAAAAAATACCCAATTTGTTACAAATGATATAAAATATTCAATAGCAATGCAGTGTCACTTGTATACTGAAAGTCTTCCCATCAGATTCAAGAGATCTGATTCTTACTCCCTTGAAAGTTGCCACCAAGGAGTGACGCCTGAATGTCCCGGAGGCAAGCACCGACCAGGACATTGCAATAGCCTGGTGGCTAAGTGCTGGTTACACAATATAGGCCTCAAACAGAAATGTATTATATGTGTAACACACGCGTTTAAGTTTCATCAAACGGACGGTAATTTCAAACATTTCTTCATAATGCAAATAGGTAAATACCCGAGGTTAGACGCGCACACACGCGCCCTCAGTCAAGCATCACAACAATGAGGCGACTGGGTTCAGAGATAGTTTTTTCAAACACACTAAGATAACCAATGTTACACATAACACCATAGTGTAGGTGCAAACACCCAAGTAATATAAATCACAATGGCTGAACATGTGTTATATATAACAAAGACCCGTCTTGTGTACAATTTATACGTATAGTCAAATCACACAGCACAGTTTCACTTTCTATACCATCACCCTTCCTAACATAAAGGTCAGCCATTAAGGCAATTAGGCATAAGGATATAAATCACTATAAAGTTAGTTCCTGAGCTTGAACTGTCCGTATACACCGTTACAGGATTATGTATAGCCTATTTACAGTACATGGCATCGTGACCCTCATATATATGACTGCAGGTCATGCACACAGATCTGTAATGCAACCGAATGCACGCTGCAGCACTGAACGCAGACTCTGTGTCTCGGTGGGCTTTAAATCAGCCCGCCACTCCACAATGCCCGACCAGGCTGATGCCGGAGGCAAACTAAAGTATTTCATTGGCGCCAATACCAAAATAATGCCTACCAGAGAGCACGTGCCAGAGCATTAATTTCAAATACATCAGACTTACTGAAAACTTGCCCAAAAAATGACGCAGATAAGGTTTAGTCATCAATTTGGCGAATATTTTTTCTGCCGCGGGGGGCTGCTGAATGACGCGTTAGAGTCTAGGTGTACAGACGTCACTTATCAAATGACGCATAACGCGTCATAGAATGCGAGGGGCTTAAGTGCAAAAGTGTCTGTGTAGTATTGTTTAGATCAGGGGTGGTTTTTATAAAGAGTCTTTGCTACTCCTTAGCCATCTCTGAGCACTTTGAGTTGCTCTGAGTGGCAAGAATGTTTATGAGACACTCTCAAGGGCCAAAATGCTATGAGGGCGGGACCAGCCCAGAGCTACTCAGATGACGCTTCTGAGTTGCCATTGAGTAAGAACATAAGAACATAAGAAAATAATGAAAGCTACAAGAGGCCTGAGACCTAACACGCGGTAGTTCACGGTTCCTTTACAAAACAAGCCTTTTGTATAGCGCTGTGAGGCAAAGCTATAGCCCTGCAGAGTAAATGATAAGTGTTGGCTGCCCGCAGAAGCCGCCTCCAGGTCAAAAAAGGCGAGACGTGGCGGAGGAAGGACGCGAAGAGAGGACAAGAGACGAGGACAGTTTGCGGTTGTTTTGCGAGGACCAGTTGTAGCAGCCTGTGGAACCCATTCACTTGCTGCATAGGCAAAGAATATTTATTCAACTATTCGCCATTTAAAAACTTTCGGAGTCAACAGTTACCATGAAACATTTCAATAGCAACGCAATTTTATTAGATTTTTCCATTGATATATTTTCGTTTTCTGATAAATGAATTACAACCAAGCATAAATTTACCGTTAAATAAATAAATAACATCACAATGGGTAATTTTCCCGGTTGATGATGTATTATTCATTATATATTCGTTGCTGATAAATGAATTACAACCATTAAAAATTACCCGATTGATGAGTTATTTATTTAGGTAACGGTAATGTATGCATGTTCTAAGTCATTTATCAGAAAACAAATATATCCAAGGAAAAGCTAATCAAATTGCGTTTCTATTGATAGGTTTCATGGTAAATGTTGACTCGCAAAGTTTTAAATGGCGAAGAGTTGAAGTGAATTTTTCATGCATATTTCTTCAGTCTCGTAATGGCATTTCTTTAGCGTATTTTACTGTTTTTTTATTTGATAATATTATAGAACAAACATTTACGAAGATAACAGTATATCATATATACTGATAAACCATAGTCCATATGATTTTCATTGATAGTCATATGCAGCAAGTGAATGGGCCAGCAGACTGGTTAACTCCTGCCGCACGGCGGAGGTCGATTTCACGCCCATCACAGGGCACCCCGGAGTGAGGTATCTTGTTGTAGAATGTCTTTGCTATAACACTGCCGCCGCCATTCACGGAGCCCAGCAGCGCGCCTTTCCCAGGCCCGTGGCGAGCTCAGTGCTCACTAGGGTCTCTCTTATAAAGGTACCCCAGTGCTCACCCCCCCCCCCCTTCAGGTTAGGTTAGGGTAAGGTTGCGTTAGTTTAGTTTTATTGGATGAACTATATCTTTCTGGTAGATTTTGATGTGTTTACAAACACTCGGAAGTTTGTTTTTCTTGGAAATCATTAGTTTTTCAGCGGTGAGGTCAAGGGGGTAAAAAAACAACAACAACAACTAGTGCTTACCAAGAAAAACAAACATCAGATTCTTTGAAAACACATCAAAATCTATCAGAAAACTATAGTTTCATCTGAAAGAGGAGAGGGCTGATAAAACGAATCTTTACCTCATAGGCAGCCTGTGTTACTAAGGCCACCTTCACACCAGGTTTTTTACCGTGCGGTTTAGAAATCAATGAAGTTCAATGAGGCCTTCACACACTGGCCGCAGGGCTTAATTCCCACGCGGCAATGATTCACCGGCCGCGTGCACTGCCAACCCGTGCGGCGCCAGGCGGTTTAGAATACTCTAGAAGTCTATGGAGCCCTTCAGACGGGAGGTTTTTCCCCGAGCGGCAGTCGTGGCAATAATTGAAAAACTTTTCTTCATGAGCTTTCAGGTCAGACTATAATGTGTAGAATGGTCCTTGAAGGAGCCTAGAGCTGTTTATTGGCTGGCTCCACCATTTACGCAGTCGCTTCTTTTTTTTAACACCCTGTTCATTATATACACAGAGATCACTCTCTTCTTTACGTTCTCAATCTCCAACAAACACCAACAAACTGACAAGTATTCTGTGCACTGCTGCAGACGAACCGGGCTGGAAAAATCAGCTCGTGTGAAGACATGCCTCTTAAGGCGGCGTCACACTAGCACTTTTTCCGTCTAGTTAGTCGAACTTCGTCGCTCTGACTAGTTTTTTCTCGCTCTGACTAGTTAGTCCGTCTGCATCAGTCAAGTCTGAGGCAGTCGCTCGTGATCGTCTTTGTCTGCAAAGTTGAAGTCAACTTTCTTAGTCAAATCAAAATCCATAGTGATTACTTTAAAGATATTCTACATAAATCAGTAAGTTTTTGCAAATTATAATTCAATACGTTTAGAAGTATTATAAATTTTTCAAGTGACTATGTACATGTAGATACATTTAAAACCCGGGTTTCTATATAACAGCCAACAGTCTCTCGCATGACTCGTTAAAAAAGATTATACAAAGAGTCAACTCCCCGAACACACCCGACACACAGTGGTGTTAAGAATTATGAATGTTTAGAGTGTGGGACAAGATTGCTAGAAAGAGTCAGCTCCCAAACACACCCGACACACAGTGGTTTTAAAGGGAATCATGAATGCCTAGAGTGTGGGAAAAGATTACTACAAAGAGTGACCTCACCTAAACACACAGTGGTGTTAAGAATTATGAATGTTTAGTGTGGGAAAGTTTTTACTACAAAGAGTGACCTCACCACACACACCCTGACAAAACAGTGGTGTTAAGAATTATGAATTTTTAGAGTGTGGGAAAAGATTTACTACAATGAGTGACCTCACCAGACACCCTGACACACAGTGGTGTTAAGAACCATGAATGCCAGAGTGTGGGAAAGGTTTTATACCCGTTCTGAACTCACCGGGACACACCCTGACCACATGGTGTTAAGAATTATGAATATTTAGGGGTGTGGGAAAATATTTATACAAAGATTCAACTCACCGAACCCAACCCGACACACAGTGGTGTTAAGAATTATGAATGTTTAGAGTGGTGGAAAAGATTTGCTACAATGGGTCCCCTCACCACACACACCCTGACACACAGTGGTGTTAAGAATTAGGAATGTTTAGAGGTGGGAAAAGTTTTGCTACAAGGGGTTTCACCTCACCATACACCCCCTGAACACAGTGGTGTTAGAATTATGAATGTTTAGTGTGGGAAAAAGATTTGCTACAATGGGTCACCTCACACACACACCCTGACACACAGTGGTGTTAAGAATTATGAATGTTTAGAGTGTGGAAAAGATTACTACAAAGAGTGACCTCACCAGACACACCTGACACACAGTGGTGTTAAAAACCCATGAATGCCTAGAGTGTGGGAAAAGGTTTTATACCCCATTCTGAACTCACCGGGACACACCCTGACACACAGTGGTGTTAAGAATCATGAATGCCTCCTAACCTAACCAAAATTTAACCTCACTTATCTGAATTTAAAAAATTCATTGCACAAAAAACAGACCTACAGGCACAGGAAAGCACAGCTAAAGAAACGGCAATACAAGTAATAAGTACCTACATTTCCTATTTCGGTAACCATGTTTTTGGGTGCATAATCCGCAGAAGTTGGCGGGCTCCACAAGCCTTTCAGCTTACTTTCTTTTACGATGTCATGAAAGAAATTGTTCTACTACAACTTAATGCATTACAAGGCACGTAATTATAACCGTCGGTAATAATGGACGAGAGTTTCGCGGTCGTTTTCAGAGACAAAGACTATTTTTTCTTGGCCTACAATAGGTGCGTGTTGTAATGGAGATAGTTTTATTTTGCGCAGAGAAAAAAAGAAAAAAATAATAAATAAATAAATAAACCTAACCTTACCTTATATATTTTAATGAAACCTAACCTAACCAGATTTTAATGAAACCTAACCTAACCTTATAGGTTTTAATGAAACATAATCTTAACCACAAACCACAAAGAACCATGTTTGTTTACAGTCCAACAGCTGACTGGTGATGCAGGCGAACGATTCTGTGTGTGTGACGGCTTGCAGACTTTGCAGTCAGAAAATTGTTAGTTTGTAGAAAGTCGCTGAAAAAAACTAGACGGAAAAAGTGCTAGTGTGACGCCGCCATTAGGGTTGTAATGGACGAGAGTTTCACGTTCGCTACAGACCTTATTACTCACGTTTTCTGTAATTTTTTTTGCTCAGTATACTGTACACTGTTCCTCTACTTGCGCTTAATATACAAAAATGATGTATATATTGAAATTATCCTTTTGTTGTCTATAGCGCAGACAGACACACCCTCCTCCATCAAACTCTATTTCGACACTGACCCACGGAGGCATGCGACCTAGGATATTTCTGGTGGATCAGGGAATTCACACCTAGCGAGGGTAGCCAATCATAGCAGCTACAATTAGCCAATGACAAGCGCGCATTTTTTTTCCCTCAGCCAATCAATCAATCAATCATTAGGGGCATACGCCGGGGGGCGCGTCGCCTCGCCCACCCTACGACGCCACTCCCGGGGGTCACCACGCGCGAGTTCCCATGCAGGCTCCTTTCCCATACCAAGCAGTTCTCGACAAGAAACATAAACTTGCCCCAGCCACGAGTCTTGTGGGCGCCCCCTTGGCCTCCTCCACGCCGGATTGGCTCTTACAGATACAACCCGATGGGAAGGATCGGTTTCAGGGTAGCGTGCCACATGCCCATATAGCCGAAGTTGGCGCTGACGGACTATGCAGGTAAAAGGCCTCGATTCAGTCTCACGGTGCAATCGCTCATTTGACACGTAATCATCCCAGCGATACCCCATAATTCTGCGAAGACACTTATTACCAAAGGCATTGATTCGTCTCTTCAAGTCACTACATGTATTTAGTGTCCATGTCTCACAACCATAGAGTAGGACAGGGATCACAAGCGACTTGAAGATCCGGATCTTTGTCCTCCTGCACAGGTACCGACAACGCCAAATACTCCCGCTGAGCGAGTCCATAACACCGTGGGCTATGCCAATCCACCGTAAAAATTCTTGACGGGACCCGCCGTCATTAGGGACTACGCTACCAAGGTATGTAAAACTTTCCAAGATCTCAATGTCCTCGCCACACGCATAAAACAGACTGTACTCCCTCATCTAGAAAGTCTCCAAACACCTGGACTTTGGTCTAAGCCAGGAGACCTCAAGTCCCAAAGGCTTTGCCTCCTCGTGCAGCGCCTCGAGAGCCATCACCAGGACCTCCAGCGACTCAACAAAGATTACTGCATCATCGGCGAAAACAAGATCAGTGATCTTGGTGTTGCCGACGGATGCTCCACAATCATTTTGATCTACAACCTTGCCCCAATACCCAGTCCATACAAGCGTTGAAAAGTGATGGAGCAAGGACGCACCCTTGCCTCACTCCTGTATTCACAGGAAAGAAGCTGGATACACCTGCCCCACACTTCACAGCACTCTCAGTCCCAGAATACAGACCAGTTATATTGGGTCAGCCAATCAGTCACACTAATATAATAGCCAATAAAAGGCTATTAAAATTTTTTGAGCGGCCAATCATGGCTCTTAATCAAAACAAAGCTCTAAATTGTATCAGCCTTTAAAAGTCAGTTGGCTTTTGACATGGAGTGTGGAGGAAAGTTCAGGACAGGTCCGTATCATCAGTGACTCTTGGAAAGCCTATAGTGGCCTCAGCGACCTGGGATATACACCAGAGTGGGGAACCACTCTAAGAGCTTTGTGGATCCAGTGACGCGGTCCACACCCAAAAATATTGAACGTCTCTGGAAAGACATTAAGAGCTGGGTGCTCAGAGTGGTCTGCCACAGTCACCAAGACACCAAGCAGGTAAGAGTGGGTTAAGGTTAGGTTTAGGATACTTTGTGGTTAAAGTTAGGTTAGGTTTCATTAAACCTATAAAGGTTTAGGTTAGGTTTCATTAAAGCCCATTTAAGTTAGGTTAGGTTTCATTAAAACCTATAAGGTTAGGTTAGGTTTCATAAAGCTATAAGGTTAGGTTAGGGTTTCATTAAAGCCTATAAGGTTAGGTTAGGGTTCATTAAAGCCTATAAGGTTAAGTTAGGTTTCATTAAAGCCTATAAGGTTAGGTTAGGGTTCATTAAAGCCTATAAGGTTAGGTTAGGTTTCATTAAAGCCTATAAGGTTAGGTTAGGGTTCATTAAAGCCTGTAAGGTTAAGTTAGGTTTCATTAAAGCCTATAAGGTTAGGTTAGGTTTCATTAAAGCCTATAAGGTTAGGTTAGGTTTCATTAAAGCCTATAAGGTTAGGTTAGGTTTCATTAAAACCTATAAGGTTAGGTTAGGGTTCATTAAAGCCTATAAGGTTAGGTTAGGTTTCATTAAAGCCTATAAGGTTAGGTTAGGTTTCATTAAAGCCTATAAGGTTAGGTTAGGTTTCATTAAAGCCTATAAGACCCTGACAAATTTTTCCCGGACAAGTTTCAGTGCTTTTTCTGCTGGAATTTTTTATTTTATTTATTTAAATTTTTTTTAACGATGGTTTTGCGCAAAATAAAACTATCTCCATTAGAACAAGCACCTATTTTAGGCCGGGAAAAACTAGTCGGTGTCTCTGAAAAAAACCGTGAAACTCTCGTCCATTATTACCAGGTTAGGTTAGGTAAAGGTTAGGTTAGGTGCAGGTTAGGTTAGGTGCAGGTTAGGTTAGGTTAGGTGCAGGTTAGGTTAGGTGCAGGTTAGGTTAGGTGTAGGTTAGGTTAGGTGCAGGTTAGGTTAGGTAAAGGTTAGGTTAGGTAAAGATTAGGTTAGGTAAAGGTTCAATTTTCTTTTTTTTCTTTTTGTCATTTTTGCAAAAAAAAAAAATTATAATAATAATATTTGCGACCGAAACGGTTACCGTAGATAACATTATATTATTGTATTATTGGTATTTGGTATTGTGGTGTCTTCGAAAGATAACTAGTCGTCATCGTCCGAATTGTAACTATTGTCGACGTAAAGTCGCAGGACAAAATTTTTTTTCTGTGTATAGCCGTGTGGTGGCGTTAATAGTTACTTTTTACATCCATGATTTCAGGACAGTTTTGAAGGGGGTATCTGGAGAGTCTGTGTCATTTTGTGTCTTCATTTTGTGTCATAGTAGGGCTATAAATGAACAAATTACAAAAATATCTACAAAGTGGCTACCAACAGTAGAGTCGCCATCTAGTGTTTATTTACTGAGTGTCGTACCGCGGTCGTCGGGCGCCCGAAAAAAAACCGCGTAGCGAAATTGTAACCGTTTTATACTTGCAGCTACAAAGCATAAAACAACGCTGAAACAGTGTAGATTATACAGTCTGATATAAACTACTGTGCATCATCTTCAGTGGCACAGACACAGCAGTAGTGAGGCTATCATTCGTAATATTTGGCGGCTGGCGACATTAGGCAGGTGGTGGCGACTGACTTATCTACGGTACTACTATACTACCACTACTATTATTATTACTACACTACTACCACTATTGCTACCCGGGTGGACGACAGAAACGGTTTGCAGATTCATTCAAAACACAAAAACACACCCGAAAAAATTGTTTTCGTCCACCAAAGTGAGTTCGGTTTCATCTGGATATTTACCAAATAAATAACACAAAGAAAAAAATTCGCGTCCTGAACGTCACAAAAGTCAATTCGGACAATTTTCCCTTTTACACCCCTCACCAAAATCCCACAAAAAACCAAAAACCCCCAAAAAACCTAATAATTCCCACAGAAACCCATCAAAACACCCTGCAATATGAAGCTACAAACACGTCTTTACATAACCCTTAATAGACCCTTAATTAAACACAAGGTGACACAAGGTTAACTACGCGCTATAAAGGTGTGGGAGTATATGATAGTACTCACTCGTTAGGTATTGTGGTGTCTTCGATGATAACTACGTCGTCATCGTCCGAATTGTAACCATTGTCCACGTCTATTTGTTGTGGGTCGGCCATCTTGGTGGCTGTGGGAAGGCGCGAGCACGAGCACGAGTTGCGACTTTCTCTCTCTGTCTGTCTGTCTGTCTACATGTCTCTGTCTGTCTGTCTGTCTACATGTCTCTGTCTGTCTGTCTGTCTACATGTCTCTGTCTGTCTGTCTGTCTACATGTCTCTGTCTGTCTGTCTGTCTACATGTCTCTGTCTGTCTGTCTGTCTACATGTCTCTGTCTGTCTGTCTGTCTACATGTCTCTGTCTGTCTGTCTGTCTACATGTCTCTGTCTGTCTGTCTGTCTACATGTCTCTGTCTGTCTGTTTCTCTCTCTGACGGGGTGCACTTTTCGAGGAAAGGAGTTCAGATCTTGTCCGAATCCCTTGAAAGGGAGGCAGATGCACTGCAGGCTTTTTTAAGATAGAGAACCGGGGTTTAGACACGGGGGTCGGGGTAAAGGAAACTTGCGACACTAGGAGGAGTTTTAGAAGGCAGGGAACTAAAGTGATTCGTAAGAAGAGAGAGAGGAGGGGTTTAGTTAAAGATAAAGGGAAAATTGACAAAAAAAAGAGGAGTTGCTTGAAGGTTTACTATACAAAATGTAGAGTATTTAAAAAAGATAGATTTCCTGAGAGGAATAAATAGTGTAGAGGATTTTGGGTATAATAGCATTAACAGAAACATGGTTGGATTTTGTCAGGAAAGGTATTCGGGTCCGGGAAATCGAGATAGCTGGGTATAAATTATTTCAAAAAGGACAGAGTAGGCAGACGAGGAGGAGGGAGTTGCGCTTTATGCAAGAGTGCATTGCAGTGTTTTGTTAACAATGTTATAAAACAGATGACAGCATAGAGTCTGGGTTTTATGGGTAGAGGTTACGGAGGGAAAATGAGAAAATGGTTTTGGGTGTAGTGTATAGGCCTCCAAACTTATGTAAAGAGGATTTAGCTCCCATATGGGAGAAAAAAACAAAGGGCCCGCAGATATAATCGAGTATGCGTGGTGGAGATTTTAATCTTAGGAATATAGGGTGGGATTTAATCATAGGTGACAGCGATGCAGATGAATTGTTAAATATAATCCAGGATAACTTCCTAAGTCAAGCAATCAAGGAGCCTACTAGAGGAGATAATATTCTAGATCTATTGCTGACAAATAGAGACGATTTAGTTACAAATGTGGAGGTCGGGGGAATTAGATAATAGCGACCATTATGAGATCAGATTTAGCTTAAAATGGGAAGTTGGAAAATAAGTGGCAATAGGCATCGAATACCTAATTTCAGAAAGGCCAATTATGCGGGATTAAGAAGACACCTGGAGGTTATTAATAAGAGGTGTGGATGGAGGAGCAGAAAAGTTTCCCAGGACAAGGCGTTGTCAGCTGGAAAGGCCAATTATGAAGGATTAGGAAGGCACCTGGAGGTAATTGGCGCGGTCAGATATGGTAGTGAGGTCGAGGCTGAGGAGATAATTAGAGCGGTTAGACAGGGAAGTGAGGTCAGGGCTGAGGAGGTAATTAGAGAGGTTAGAAGGGAAGTGAGGTCGGAGCCGAGGATGATTATATCTCATTTGTAAGGAATATAATTGACGGACAGAAAAGAAATATTCCTTATAGGGAGATAAGGTCCAGAAAGAGTGATCCAAAATGGATGACCACCAAGTTAAAACACAACATTGGAGTAAAAAGAAACATTTAAAGGGTTCAAGGCGGGGTGGTAAACAAAAAAACATTTATAACGTAGGGCGAGGCAGTGAAAAAATTTAACCGAGTTGCTAAGAACAATTATGAGTTTTAAGTAGCAGAAAGGCGAACAGGCCCCAAAAGGGGTTCATCAGGTTTAAAACAAAGAAAAGGGGAATTAGTTGGCCCCCTTTAAGGGTCAGGCAGGGTGAGGTTTTAAAAGGATAAAGGGGATATTTGTGGAGTAAAAATGATTTTTTTCTTAAGTGTTTTTACGGGGGGAGGATACACAGACGATCCCATAGGAAAAATTTTAAAAAGGAAGCGATGAGGGAAACTCAAAGATTTTTGGGTAATAGGGAAAGGTGGAGGGGGATAGAAAAAATGAAAACATTTAAATCACCAGGGCCCATATTATAAAGATTAGGTTCGTTTTTAGACTCGCTCGAGCTTAAATAGGGCGGGGCGTCCTAAACATTTCGACGCATCCTAAACGCTAAGATGCCCCTAATTTCGGGTTTGGGCTAGGAAGGGTTGGGGGTGTCCAGCAGCAGGGCGGGGCTAAGCCCGTCCTAAGGACGTAAAAGGAGTGCTCCACCACTCCTGAGAACTTTTCGTGATGGATAGATTATGGACGAATTTGTTGAACTAACTAATCAAGGATCCCGGGGGACCGAGAAGGGATTATATATTGACGACTAGGGGGAAATGTAATTAAAAGCAACACAAAAAAATACGGCCACAGTGCATGACAATCACGAGTGTGTATTATCACTTTTTGAGGTAGTCAGTTCCCCCGCCTTTGATATCATGTATCGTGATACAGTTTGAAGTGTCCTCACCAAACTTTTTGATGAAGAAGGGTTCTTTTGAAAATAAAAGCGTTTTAGAGTGGGCTCACTATAAAAAAAATTTTAAAAATTAAAAAGTCGTGATTTTAAGCCATGGACTATCCATAAAAACCTATTTTTCCCCTCCCGTATTTTTGAAAATTTTTTTATTTGTTTTGATATCATCTGTTAAATACCAAACCCCACCCTAACCAACAAACAGTTTTTTGGTTTTAAAAGGGAACTGATTCAGGTAGTAATGTATCACCCTTTTTATTCAATTGCGCCAGGGGAAAGGAATTGGGTTTAAAAGCCCGAATGAAGAAATCTCATATGAAAAGGGTTAGAATTGACGGGTCGGGGATGCCCCAAACCCAAAGGGAAAAATTTTCCGCAGGATTTGGCGGTGTTTGGCGGGGGGAAAACCACCCGGAAAATCGCGCACCAAAATTTTTTTTTTTAACCTAAAAATCAACAAACCAATCCAAATCCCCCAAGCTTAACAAACCAAAACCCCAAACTTAAAACATAACCAAAAATCAACCCTCCTTACTCAGCTTTTGGTAAAAGGGGACGATGACTTTGCGTTTTTTCAGACCCGACTTTTTTTTCCTGGTTTTCAAAGGTGCATTTTTAAGGGAGATAGTTTTTTTTTGCGAACCCCAATTTTAAAAAAAAAAAAAACATCACCAAATTTTTATGTACCCTTTTCCATTAAAAACCTGTATCCCCATCAAAAAAAGCACTTAAATTTGGCCCGGGAAAAAAATTATCGGGGTTTTAAAGGTTTTTTTAAAATGAAACCTAAAACCTTTTTTAGGTTTAATGAAACGCAAAAACCGGAAAATTAAAAACAAGGTTCCACGAAAGCTGACACAAATGTTTGGCTCTACGTTTTATACTTACGTCTTTAAGACATCTTTTTAATTTAAGAGTCCCGATCCTACTTGTTACATGGCCGATATAAATTTCAGCATCCATAAGTTAATTTTTTATTTTTGGTTGCGGTCCCCAGAAGATGTTGTAGCCGAAAGCCGGTGACGAACGCGCATATTTTTCCCACCTACGGGATTTTTTGGTAGCAAAATCCCAAAAAACCGGAAAAAGTTCTGGTGCCGGCCTTTAGGTTAGGTAGGGCGGGTCAGGTTAGGTTGGGTTAGGTTAGGTTAGGTTCGTAGGTTGGGTTAGTGACAGACAAGGGGCCGAAGAGGGGTGCTAGGTTAGGTTGTAGAGTTTTGTCATCTTTAGAATGGGGAAATCTCCATCTTCTTTTATGGCCGACAAGTTTGGGGCATGGGGAAAAACCGGGGTTTTTTGGGTGGGGAGCACCACATAAGGGAAAATGGCCCCCCCCCAAAAAAAAAAAAACCTTAAAAAGGAAAAATTTCAGTTCAGGGCTTTTCGGGGAAAATTTTTCCCTTTTATGTTGTCCCCCACAAAGGACACACCTAAAAGGAAAAAATGAAATCCCAAAAAAAAATCCCTAAAAATAGGGAAAATTCCCTAGACATAATTTAAACGGGGGAAAAATTTCCCATAAAGTCAGAACTAGGGGAATATCCCAGTTTTGGGGTTTTTGGGGGGGCCTATTTCCTTTTTGTGTGCCCCCCCCCAAAAATCCGGGTTTCCCCCCATGCCCCCAAGCTTGTTGGCCCATAAAAGAAGATAGAGGGGGGAGCCTTTGTTCTTTAAAATTTACCCCTAACCTTAACCACAAATATATTAACCAACATAAGGTTTTTATTAAAACCTATAAGACTTGAAAAATCTTTCCCCGGGCCAAATTTTTGTGCTTTTTTTGAGGAGATAGTGTTTTTTAAAGGAATGGACCATAATATTTGGTGTAATTTTTTTTTTGTTTTTTAAATGGGCTTGCGCAAAAAAACTATCTCCGGTAAAATGGGCGGAGTTTCGCGGCGTTTTAAAAGACACCGACTATTTTTTTTGGTACAATGGGGGGCTTGCTCAAGGAAGATAGTTTTTTTTGCGCAAAAAAAAAAAAAAAAAAAAAAAAAAAAGAAAAAAAAAACTAAATTAACCTAACCTTTTAGGTTTTAATGAAACCCAACCCCAACTGTAAGGGTTTAATAAACCAACCAAACCCTAAGGTTTTAATGAAAACCAAAACCCAACCCTTTAAACCACAAAATATACATTTTTTTTTCTTTTTTTTATGGGTTTGCGCAAAATAAAAAATTTATTAGAAAAAAAGGAACGGTAAGACTTTGGGAAGAAGCTTCACCCCTATCTTTTTTTTCTTCCCCCCTTTGCCAAAAAGCCTGGGGAATGGCGGGGGAAAAGGGGTTTTTGGGGGGAAACAAATATAAATGATTTTTGGGTCCCAAAAAAAAATCAAAGTCACTATATGTAAAAACAACCAACCTACCTTAAACCCCAAAGTAACCTAAACCCAAACCCAAACCCAACCTTTAAAACCACAAAGTTATACCTAACCTAACCCCAAACCCTTAAACCCAAAGTAACCTAACCTAAACTACCAACCCCAAAGATCTAACCGAAAAAAATTAACCTTAACCCCAAAAAAACCTAAACCCAACCTTAACCACAAGTATACCAACCTTAACCACAAATTAAATAACCTAACCTAAACCCAACCTTAAACCACAAAAAAAAACCTAACCTAACCTAACCACAAAGTATACAACCTAAAAAAACCTTTAAACCCAAAAACCTAAACCCAAACCTAACCTAACCTTAACCCAAAGTATTTCCCAACCTAACCAACCCAATGGATTTGAATTTTTTGAGGCACCCCAATTTTATAGCGGCCGGTGGGTTAACCAAAACTGACGCCGCTGGAACCTTTTCGAGTGAAATACAAAAAGCTACAAAGGGGTAGCATTCGTCAAAGCCGGGGGAGGAGCCCAAAGTATTTCCCAAAACCATTTTAGGCCAAGAAAAAATAGCGGGGTCTCTGGAAACGCCGCGAAAAATCCGTCCATTAAACCCCATCCATTAGAAAAAAACCCCTTTTTGGCCAGGAAAAAAAAATCGGTGCTTTTAAAAAGACCCCGAAGCCCGTCCATTTTTAAACCGCAGCCTTGAGTATTCTTGCCGATCTCCGGCATGGAAAAAAACCCCCCCAGGACAAGGACATTTTTTTCCCGCTTGAAGAGCTGGCCCAAGGGTGAAAATCTTTTCCTGAAAAAAATTTTTTTCGTCGATGAGCGAAGACAATGTCAAGTTTTTGGGTTTTTTATCGTTTATATTGGTTTTCAAAAATTTTTATGATGAATTCATTTTTTGTACTTCAGAATTATCATAGAAATTTAATCTTGGTTTTTTTTATTTTTTCCCCCTTTGGATTTTGTTGATATTTTTAAAACCAAATTGGGCCCTGTAAATGTAGGGTCACGCTTCGTCCCCAACCCCGCTGGACGCGCTTAGACTTTCCCCGAACCTTAGGACGCAGGGATGGACGAATCCTAGGCAATCCAAAAACTTTATAAGTAGGGCCCAGGACCCGAGGAAGGTATCCCAGGTATTAAAAGGAATGCAAGGAAGTTGTAGTGGAGTCGTTAGTGCACATTTTAGGAACTCGGTTGAGATAGGCGATGTGCCATTATTGTGGAGAAAGGAAATGTGGTTCCATATTTAAAGAAGGAGGAAGAGACTAAAAGTCAAAAATACGACCGTAAGTCAACATCAGTGGTGGGTCATTATGGAATCTATCGTATTGCAAAAAACATAGAGAGCACTTAGATAAACATAGTTTGCTCAATGATCACAACATCGGATTCACCAAGGGTAGGTCATGTCTCACCAATTTATTGCGTTTTTATAGGAAAGTTTATGAGACGGCAGATATGATAAGGTTTATGATATAATAATCTGCTTTGAAAGGCAGTTGACAAAGTAACCACCCCCCCCCGGAGCGACTCTTAAATAAAGGTTAGGGTCATGGTATAGAGGGAAGGTTTCTCATGGATCAGAGCTTGGCTAAGTAAGAGGCAACAAAGGGTTACATTGAAATGGTTCCACAATCTGAATCGGGACTGGTGACCAGGGGAGTTCCACAAGGTCGCTTGGGCCCTACATTTTGATTACACCAACGACTTGGATCCTGGTAATAGATAGGATTAGCAGTGATATCAACAAGTTTGCTGATGATGACTAAGTTGAGGTAGGATATTGGATCACAGTGGACAGAAAACATATTGCAGGGAAACTAGATAAACTTAACGAGTGGCAGTCAGATGCAGATTGAATTAATCTGATAAATGCAGCGTATGAATGGTTGGTTAGAAAAAAACCCTGTAATAGAAACCAAAGCAAGCTATCGCTGAAAAGATCGAAGGTGAAAAAGATCTGGAGTGAGGGTGAGCCCAGACCCGATCCTAGGAAACAATGCTATTGAGGCCAAGAAATTAGAGCTAACTAGAGTATTAGGGATTCATTACCAGAAGTGTAAAGTAGAAGTGCGGTGAGCGTATTCTAAGCCTTATCTGGCTCTAGTCAGGCCTCACCTATGACTATGCAGTCAGTTTTGTGTCTCCCATAGTACCAGGATGGATATAGTGTGTTAGAAAAAAGTTGCAGAGAAGGATGAAAAAAACATGAACAAGGGATGCGTTAAACTTTAGTTATGAGAGGATGATTGAAGTTATTAAAATTAAACCACTCACTCGAGAAGACGCAGAGTAAGGGCGATCTGATAGAAGTTTTTAAGTGATTAAGGGATTTAATAATAGGAGAGGTAGAAAAGTTCTTACACGGATTTTAACCAGGGTAGATAGAACAAGAAGTAACGGATCAAGCTGGAAAAGCGCTAGATTAGAAGGAAAATGGGAAAAAACCGTTCAAAAATTAGGCGTCGGTGAATGGAGTGGATAGGTCTCAAGTAGACAGGTAGTTAGGCGGAGTCATAGGGAGCTTAAAGGGGAGCTGGATAGTTCATGGATGGGGATGAAAGGTGATCGTAGTTAGTGTTGAGGTGACAGGAACTACCACGTGTAGGCGCGCGGCCTCTTGTAGCGTCCTTATTTCTTATGTCTTATGTTCTGACTGTCTGTCGTCTTGGCTGTCTGGTCTGCCTCTCTGGTCGTCTGTCGCTCGTCTCTTATGTACTGTATGCTCTCGTCTACACGTATCTCTATGTCTGTCGTATGTCTCGTCTCTCGGCTATCTGGTCTTCTCTCTGGCTGTCTGTTTGTCTATCTCTGTCTGTATCTCTGTCTTTAACTCTCGATAGGTCTGTCTAGTCCTCTTACATGTCGTCTGTTGTCGCTCCATCTCTGCCTGTCGTCTGGTCTGTCCTATCTCTGTTGTCTGTCTGTTCTCTATCTCGGTCTATTCTGTAGTCTATCTCTGCTTAATGGCTGTCCTACTCTCTCTTTTTTTTTTTTTTACATACATATACATGAAGCCCCAAAGGGTGCACTGTTGTGTGCTAACACTATCTTAAGGGCCCAATAACCAACAAACTATTAAGGACCTAAAAATAAAAAAACTAACTATATACATCTATGCATACACTAAAAGTGTTTGGTCTGCGGGACACATCATTTCTTGGGCGACTCAAGCTATAGCACTGTCAGAGATGGCTCGAGTTTCTGGGTGGTCCCCATGACGCCGGTACCAGAAACACCACAAGTTCTCTGCTTCTGAACTTGGCAATGTCCAGAAGGTTGAGAAATGCAGGTTTGGTATCAGAGGACAGAGCTGCACGCCTTTTGGGGAATAACCAAAATTTTCTTGTTTTTTTGGGGGTATGTTAATGCCGGAGGGGTAGCAAAGCGAGATCGACCAATCATCGTTGTACTCGTGGAGGATCTCCAGACAGCAGGTTTACCGAGTAGATGAGTTCTTGGAACAGATCACAGACTTGTGGTGCTACACTTTACGCTTTCATGTCAAGTTCAGAGAATCTCAAGACGGTAACCATGTAATGCCCGTTATTCGGAAGAGATAGGACGGGAATTCATCATCATACAATCCCGGGTTATGCCGGTAAGCGATTTTACACAATCTTTTAGTTTCTCGGTGAAATTATCTTCCTTTCCTTTCATCTCACTTCTATCTTCATCCCATTCCTTTCACTCCCCCCACCCCCCCCTCCCGACATTCCCCGGGTCAACAAGTCAAAAATTCGTGGGCCACTATTTCGCGATCATGAAAACTAAAGATTCAAAAGCGTTTCATCCTCCCCTCACCCTCCTATCCGATCAAGGACCCTCATAATTCTTAATGTCCATTCAAAATTAGTCACCATAGTGAACGGTCCACGGTACACATGGAGGGTTCATCCATTTATTCGCTAATTGAAAGTCTTACCAAATCCGATTCAGACTCATATACCACCGTCGCTCTAAAAAACGCGTTAGATATGCTTGAAAACGAAACCCAATAACACTTGCCTGGATATTAGAGTAAAAATATCAAATTCTTCTATATCAAAGTAACAGAACTGTATTATAGGCAGTCCTTTCATAGGTACACTCTGTTTCATTAGTTAATAGTATTCAGCCGGTCTATAAGGTCTTCAGGAGAGGCCAATCAAATCATTAGCATTCGACATTCCCTTTAATCCCAACTCCACTTAGATAACACACGACGGAGGTCAGTAGTCTACTACACTTCATTGGTAGGTAAGACTCGGCAACTCGCTCCTGTCCCTCCTTCTTGGATATATATCGATCTATATTCCTAATTCAATATAGGTATAAGTTGCTTCAGTTTCAACAACGCATAGAAGGCATGCATCCCTAAGTGTTATACAGAGTCGTCTATACACTTCATTGTAGCTTAGACGGGAGTCTCTCGCCCTTCCTCTCCAGAAACCAAGGGCACATGGTACAGTGAATCCCCACAACAACTCATACTCTCACATTCTCTCCTATATATATATTCCGTATACCTAATTGCTCAGTGATACGGACTAGGCTGGTAGTTCTAAGAAGATCGTGGGAGGTTATGCTCTACAAGAGCTGCCCCAGTCCCAATATAGTTTATGAGGTGTATAAGAGTCTCAAACGAATAATGTTCATGAGTGAATAAAATAGGGATGAGGTTTCAAATCATAGTTCGTTTCCCTGTGTTATGCACACAAAACCCAGGTGACTATCCGGGGTTAGGAAATACTCCCACACTTCCAAAAAGAGTAAGCCTCACTCGGTGTAATCTAAGTATCAACACGAATTACCAAGATAAATCTATATATATATCTTTTTCAAAAAGTGCCATAGGAAGGTAAAACCAGGACCTACTTGCCTAGCTGGTGCAGCACTTCCCTACCCCTTTAATCATACCTTCCCCTTAACCATACCTACCCAGCCCCTTAAGTTTATCCCATCTCGTACCCTCCGCCAGCGAGAAGTGTCGTTACATAATCAAATAGTGAAGTCATAAGGACAAGTCCCACACTGCTACTAACCAACGTTTAATCAGAAAAATCCTACCCCACATTAATTTCATTCAAATAACAAAGGCACAAGGAATAAACAACTTCATAACGAGGGAAAAACCTGGCACCCACACCATTACTGTTCATCTGGAAATGTAAGGACTTGACATGTGCTCATGAGTATGCGGTGCCCAGTCTCAACTCGTTTGATGTTATGGTGCCTCTCGGGGACCTGTAGAACTGTGGGATACTTCAAACGTGAAATACTTACGGGCTGCCAAGGAGTTGATGGGGAGCGCCGAAGCCAGGCGGATTCTTGCCTCGACGAGGAACGCTGGAGAAAATCGAGGGGAGAGTAGCGCTGCAGGCCGGCTGGGAAAAAACGGGGACCAGCACAGGGCCGTCCACGCCGGACTAGAACCCTCCTGGGGAGAGCCAAGGACGAGTATTGTCAGAGTCTCGCTGAGGATGTCGAGGGTCACATCTTGAACGATAATGACCTTCCGACACACGCCACTACCGCAGCCCTGAAGAAGCTGCAGTTCCAAGTCTCCTTCTCGGGCGAGCACTCCAATGGACTATTCGACAGCAGACGGGCGCCTCGTGCGACAGGATGTGGGGCAAATGCCTCGTGGGGTCTGAGTACTTTTGCGGCAGTTGTTCCACGGTGGACCCTCCAATGGCAGCTTCACCACCACAGGTTACAGCAATGGATGCTTGATCACTCGCCTATTGACCGAAAGCGCACCCTCTTTACGAAGTCAGAGAGAGCTGTAAGCACAAAGTTTTGAGGGGTGGAAAGGCAGCTGGCGTTTGTAATATCCAAGGCGGAATCTCAAAGTGGGGGTGAGGCCAATGATCCCGGCTTGCATGCCGTCCTGACTGCCGGTGGCAAACCAGGTACCATTCTATGACGGAAAAGGGGGCTGGGTCGTCCCTATCTGAAAGGGGAAAGGGGCGGACGTCAGGACTGCAACATTTCAAGCGTATTTACCACTGCTCAGCGACCAGGCAAGGTGCCCGCCAATCTATTGCTGACACGGATTCGGCCAGACACATCTCGGGGATAACTCAGAGACCTCCGCAGTCTGGGTTCACGCCCCCCCTCCCCCTGGGAAGTCAACACGGACGTAGTCTAGACGGTTCGCAATGTCCTGGTGGAACGCGACGGAGTTTTCGACTAGGGCGATGATTGCAGCTATTTATGTTGTCTCAAGAGAGGGCGGGCGGACTCAGGCATCGTGAGTCACTCGGTGATCTTCTGCGACTTCGAGGGATTCTGCCAAGGGAACTATGGTCTTGATAATATGATATGTATTACTGGGATGATGAGGCTGTGAAGGTGGGCAGGTGTATCGGTTCTCTCTGGGAAACAGGAGTGAAGAGGGTGCGTCCTTGCACCATCACTTTTCAACGCTGTATGGACTGGTATTGGACAAGGTTGGAGAGTCAAAGTGATTGTGGAGCATCCGTGGCAACACCAAGATCACCGATCTTGTTTTTGCCGATGATGCAGTAATCTTTGCTGAGTCGCTGGAGGTCCTGGTGATGGCTCTCGAGGCGCTGCACGAGGAGGCAAAGCCTTTGGGACTTGAGGTCTCCTGGCTCAAGACCAAGGTCCAGGTGTTTGGAGACTTACTAGATGAAGCAGTACAGTCTGTTCATGCGTTGTGGCGAGGACATTGAGAACTTGGAAAGTTTTACATACCTTGGTAGCGCAGTCCAAAATGACGGCGGGTCACGTCAAGAAGTCTTACGGCGGATTGGCATAGCCCACGGTGCTATGGACTCGCTCAGCGGGAGTATTTGGCGTTGTCGGTACCTGTGCAGGAGGACAAAGATCCGGATCTTCAAATCGCTTGTGATCCTGTCTTACTCTATGGTTGTGAGACATGGACACTAAATAGTGACTTGAAGAGACAAATCAATGCCTTTGGTAATAAGTGTCTTCGCAGAATCATGGGTATCGCTGGGATGATTACGTGTCAAATCAGCGATTGCACCGTGAGACTGAATCGAGACCTATTACCTGCATAGTCCGTCAGCGCCAACTTCGGCTATATGGGCATGTGGCACGCTACCTGAAACCGATCCTTCCATCGGGTTGTATCTGTAAGAGACAATCCGGCGTGGAGGAGGCCAAGGGGGTGCCCACAAGGCTCGTGGCTGGGGCAAGTTGATGTTTCTTGTCGAGAGCTGCTTGGTATGGGAAAGGAGCCTGTATGGGAAACTCGCGCGTGGTGACCCTCGGGAGTGGCGTCGTAGGGTGGGCGAGGCGACGCGCCCCCCGGCGTATGCCCCCAATGATTGATTGATAAAGTGTTTGTTGAGGCACTGTTGCTGTCACTAGTGTCACAGTATCCCTAGCCTCAGCGGGGTGGGCTTCAACAGTCTCCACCGATTGGCCGCCAACATTACACTTTGTGTGTTCATCTCCTGGATGTGAGGGACAGCGGCCGTGAAAATGTTCCACATCCTGGAGACGCGGCCCACATAGGTGCGTTGATGCTGGCTGGCACGGGAACGCGGCACCTCCACTGCATCACCCCTGGTAAGCACCGTCTCGTGCTTCGCGTGGCGATTCTCGGAGGCTGCCGTAACCCAGCCAGGGTGTGGCACTCCTGCACCTGTGCCTTGTGGAATACCAAAAGCGCCGCGACGTCCCTGCGGTGTTCCAAGTGAGTCGAAGGACTCACCGGCTTGAACTGGGCTGGGGGGGTCTGGGGGTCTGCAGCATCCACCAGTCGCGGCTCGACGCTGGATGCTGTCCAGCCTCCTAGTGTGCGAGGCTGCACACGACATCCAGAGAGGGCGGCTTTACCTAAGTAAGGCCGTATTGGGCCTTGTAGAGCAAGAGCTTCCCTCCCCTGTCGAGAAAGCTGGCTACCCTTCGCAGGGCAGAGCCCCTTTGTGAAGGTCTTTTTTGCAAGGGTGTTTGTGTGGCCGTCAAACTTTAGCTCTCGGTCCACCTCTACTCCCAAACCTTTGACGGTTTTCCTGGAGTGGAGAGGAACGCCCCCCAAAACCGCAGCCTCCCCTTCCACTGCTGGCCCAGCAGCGGGGGACCGAGAAGCCACCATTGCGTAGTCTTCTCCGGAGCAAAGTTCCCCCTGCCAACGTGTACCCCACCCCTTTTATAACACTCCACTTTCCACCACTCCATTTCCACTGTAGTCCCTCCCTTTCTGTGTCTGTCTCTCTCTCTGTCTGTCTGTCGGTCTATTTCTTTTTTTCTTTCTGTATCACGAATGGCGTCCTAGATGATAGATGAAACCCCACACACCCCCGGGCCCTGTGGTTTTAATGCTTGGCGGGGGGACTCGGGAGGCTGAGCTATATGGACCTCTGCCTAACCCTAGTCAATTTTACCAAATATTAAGTAGATTTTTTCCTCAATTCTCTAATTTTACAGAGAGCCCTGTGGCAACACTTCCTAATGACAACATGGTCCTATGATTTGTTATGTTAGCCCAAAACAAAAGATGAGTTTGGTAAGAAATGAGTTTCTGTTAATACATCCATTTAATAAGCTTCGTGCATTTACCTATGTTTACATTTAAAAAGTCTACTATTTAGTGGCGTATATGTATACTGGCTAATTAAATTATTAGTTTGGTTAGTTTTATTCCTCCAGTTCTTCTCCATTCACGTCATCACAACGCATAGTGGTTATTCCTCCCTGTTGACAGGGACAAAAGAGCGGTTTTAGTGGATAATTTCCACAAAATGTATTTCTTTGTGCTTGCTAATGAAAGGTAGCTATATATTGAAAACTTTTCCCGCTATTTGTTTGATCTATTTTGATTTGCATGATTCAAATTAGGGATACAATAAAAATATTCCTCTTTACAGAAACAAAAACAAAAAAAGCTTTCAATGAAGACATAAATGCCCTTCTAGATACCGGTCATCAATATGAAGACAAGAAAATAAACAGCTCATTCAAATACACATATGGACTTTTGCTTGCAAGGTTTACTAACACTAAATTATAACTATATATTTTCAGTAATCACTGGATCCCACCCAGCCACACCACAACCCCTATGACCCAGCCACACCATTAACAATACACCGCACTACACACCACTGCCAGCCACACCAACCCATATCACTGCCAGCCACACCACATCAACATCACTGCCAGCCACACCACAACCCTATGTCCCACCACACCACTAACAATACCCGCACTACCCCATCACTGCCAGCCACACCCACCCCAAACACCTCCAGCCACACCACCCATATCACTGCCAGCCACACCACCCATATCACTGCCAGCCACACCACCCATATCACTGCCAGCCACAAACCCCCCATATCACTGCCCGCCACACCACACCACATATCACTGCCAGCCACACCACCCATATCACGGCCAGCCACACCACCCATACACTGCCAGCCACACCACATCACATATCACTCCCAGCCACACCACATCAAAACATCACTGGCCAGCCCACCACCCAATCACTACCAGCCACACCACCACCTGCCAGCCACACCACATCACACATCACTGCCAGCCCACCCACCCATACATCACTGCCAGCCACACCACATCACACATCACTGCCACCACCCCCCACATCACACCATCACTGCACCACACCACCCATATTCAGCTCCCAGCCACACCACAAAACACACACTCAAATCCAGCCACACCACCCATATCACTCCCCGCCACCCCCCATCACACCAGCCCCCCCCATACATCCCAG
>JACEEZ010010121.1:67500-70502 GCA_016584305.1 Chionoecetes opilio | reverse complement strand
ATGTTTGTTCCCCCAACTCAAAATTCGCCTGTCGTTGTCGTGGGAACTGATACTGACATGCTGGTGATGATGGTCGCACAAGCCACCCCAAACATGAATCTTCATATGCTCAGTGGACGGAACCCTTTGCATGTGTACTGTATACGTGACATCCAGGAAGCTTTGTTCTAGCATCAAACAACACCTGATGTTTGTACATGCAATCACTGGTTGTGATACTGTGTCTTCCATATACAATCAAGGGAGAAAAAGGGCCCTTAGCTGTTCGATAGTGATGACAATTGGGACTGTTTGAGTGTTTTCTCTCAGTCTGACAGCAGTCAGGATGAGATAGCACGCATAGGAGAGTTGTTTCTACTAAAGCTGTATGGAGCTTTCCGGTCAAATTCACTGGACAAGCATCGCTATGTTATGTACTTCCGATCTACACGTAGAGCGTCCTTATCCTCATCTGGTTTCAAGTTGGAATCAATCCCTCCAACTTCAGCAGCTGCCAAGTTCCATAGCTATAGAACATACCATGCTGTTCAGCAATGGCAGGGATATGAGCTACCACCAAATGAGTGGGGGTGGGAGTACAGAGAGGGGATACTTGTTCCAATCTATACCGATAGGCCTGTTGCTCCCGAGAAGGTACTGAAAATGGTATCTTGCGGCTGCAAGGTAGGGTGTGGAAAGTCATGTCGTTGTTACAAGGCACGGATGGAGTGTACCATAATGTGCACTGGTTGTAGGGGGTACAATTGTAAAAATTCGCATGTTCTTGAAGTGCAAGGCAAAGGGGATACCCCTGATTAGACATTCCTTCAACATAGGGTTGGGTTATTTGTGGTTTCTAATTGGTGTTTTGTACAATATAACATAGTTTGGCTATTATAAATGTAACGTACATAACATAGTTGTGGTATTATTAAAATAAAAAAATAAAAAATAAATATTTTTCTTCACCTTATTGAATTAATGCTAATTATGTCAACTCAAAATATTTGTTATGGCTCCAATGTATTCAGCACACTCTAAAACATAGATGTACACACAAAAATCTTATTACTACGAACTCGGATGGATGATCATAGTACGTATCATTTTATCGTTAATTGTGATGGCGGCCATTTTGAATTATGCAAATGCCACGAGGTTGAATTTGCAGAACTTTGCATAAGGGCGATATATACAATGTTTTGGAGCTCTCCTGAAAAAATCAGCTTTCTACTATTTATTTCCACCTTTTAGCTAATGCTCCTGTACTATAAAGGAGGATGACCAAGATTCAGTTAGACAAGCTAGAAGATCGCCAGTAGATCGCCCTTTACGGAAACCGTACTGACGATCAGAAAGAAGATTGTGAGCAGATAGATGCTTAAGAATCTTCTTATTAAGTATAAATTCAAAAGCTTTAGAAAGGCAGGAAGTCAAAGCAATAGGACGGTAGTTTGAAGGATTAGAACGGTCACCCTTCTTAGGAACAGGTTGGATGTGAGCAAACTTCCAGCAAGAAGGAAAAGTGGAAGTAGATAGACAAGGACGGAAAAGTTTGACCAGGCAGGGTGCAAGCACAGAAGCACAGTTTTGAGAACAATAGGAGGGACTTCGTCAGAACCGTAAGCCTTCCGAGGATCTAGGCCAGAAAGGGCAAAGAAAACATCATTACGAAGGATATTAATAACAGGCATAATATAGTCAGAGGGTGGAGGAGAAGAAGGAACAAGTCCTTCATCAACCAGAGTGGAATTTTTAGCAAAGGTTTGAGCGAGGAGTTCAGCTTTAGAAATAGATGAGACAGCTGTGGAGCCATCTGGGTGAAGCATAGGAGGGAAAGATGCAGAAGAAAAATTGTTAGAGATGTTATTAGCTAGATGCCATAAGTCACGAGAGGAATTTGATTCAGAAAGATTATGACATTTTCTATGAATGAAGTATAGTTTTTGGTAAGTTGAAGTAAAGATTTGGCATGATTACGGGCAGAAATATAAAGGGCATGAGTTTCAAGAGATGGAAGTCTTCGGTACGGTAAATAATTGAAATGTATTGTCAGAATCTCCTTATTATGACCTGAAAGAAGAAGAAAAAAAGACTAGTTTATAAATACAAGAACCAAGTGAACATTTTGTCAAGTAGAAAAGCTATTTTTTTAAGAAGCTACCGTCAATAACACTATATTCGCCACTGTAGTAATGTCGCCAGGCGCCATATATTACGTATTTTAGCATCACTACTAATTTGCATGTGCCACTGAAGACACGTACATAATATAAACTACTGTGCATGCCTCTCTAGTGGCACATACATGTCTGTAGTGATGCTAAAACTCTTAATATATGGGGACTGGCTACCATTAGGCAGTGACGACATTAGTGTTATTGACGGTAGGACATGTTTTTGTCCTGTCAATGTAAAACTATGTAAAATAGGTCAGAGCCTGATTTGAGATAATGAGGGTGTGTACAGATAGTGAAAAAGTAGTATATGTTGTAGTAATGATCTTATATGCATGTACGTGCAGTAGATTGTCGTTCTGGGGTTTTGGCGCCAAACACAGGCAGAGGGAGAGGCGGCCTTATCCTACCTACGCGAGACAAATAATTCATGTTTTTCTTCAACATGCGGTGGGTAGGGTTAGTAGTTATACACTCTCTCTCCTCTACTCGCGTCTCGCTCTCGCTCCTCGCTCTCGCTCTCGCTTCTCGCTCCGCTCTCGCTCTCGCCTCTCGCTCTCGCTCTCGCTCTCGCTCTCGCTCTCGCTCTCGCTCTCGCTCTCGCTCTCGCTCCGCTCTCGCTCTCGCTCTCGCTCTCGCTCTCGCTCTCGCTCTCGCTCCGCTCTCGCTCTCGCTCTCGCTCTCGCTCTCGCTCTCGCTCTCGCTCTCGCTTCTCGCTATCGCTCTCGCTCTCCGCTCTCGCCTCGCTTCGCTCCGCTCTCGCTCCCCGCTCTCGCTCTCTCTCTCTCTCTCTCTCTCTCTCTCTCATAACAAAACATTATATGAAATGGAGAATAATAATAATGA
>JACEEZ010010121.1:50000-60000 GCA_016584305.1 Chionoecetes opilio | reverse complement strand
GGGTAGGGCAGTAAGAGAAGAGTGTCGGTGGTTGAGGGGAGGGAGGGTAGGGAGCGGAAGGGAAGGAAGGGAAGGGAAGGGAGGAGGGGAGGGAGGGTAGTGTGCAGTAAGGGAAGAAGTGTGGTGGTTTGAGGGAGGGAAGGGGAGGAGGCATTGGGTCTACTATCCAAATTATTACGCCATTTTCAGTAGTGCAGCCGCAGTGCCAGAGCCGCTGAAGAGCCTTACGGGAAGCAGGACGTGCGGCTGTACAGAACAGGTACACGACCAAAATTCTTGCCACCATTCGAGAGAGAGAGAGAGGCGAGAGCGAGAGCGGAGAATCCGAGAGCGAGAGCCGGAGCTGAGAGCAAAGAGCAAGAGCGAGAGCGGGAAAGCGAAGAGCGAGATGAAAGAGAGAGAGAGAAGAGAGAGAGGACGAACCGATGAGAGAGAGATTGAGGAGAGAGAGGAAGAGAGAGAGAGAGAGAGAAGAGAGAGAGAGAGAGAGAGAGACGAGAGATGAGACGAAGAGAGAGAGAGAGAGAGAGACGAGTGAGAGAGAGACGAGAGAGAGAGAGAGATGAGAGACGAGAACGGAGAGAGAGAAGAGAGAGAGAGAGGTAGCACACTACACCTACAAACGTTCTTTTACTGCGTTGACAGATCGGGGATAACTCTTATACAGCGAGGGGCAGCCAGTATAGGCAGGATACAAGCAATCAGCGCCAGACTACCAGATAGAGCCAGGCGCCTGTCCACTTGCTTTCTTGCTTCGTTCAGCACTTGGGGTAAGGAATGGCAGGCTGTGGAAGGTGTGGAGGCTGAGGAAGGCATTTGGAAAGCTGTGGAAACGAGGAAGATTTGGCAGGCGTTGGAAGGCGGTGAAGGCTGTGGAAGGCTGCGGAAGGATTTGCAAGCTGTGGAAGGGCTGAGGAGGGATTGGCAGGCTGTTGGAAGGCGGTGAAGGCTGTGGAAAGGTGAGGAAGGATTGGCAGGCTGTTGAAGGCTGCTGAAAGTCTGTGGAAGCCTGAGAAGGATTGGCAGATTGTGGGAGGGTGTGTTTGAAGCTGTAGCAAGGCTGAAGGAAGGAGCAGGCTATGAACGTCTGTGGAAGGCTGAGGAAGATTTGGCAGGCTGTGGAGAAGGCTGGTTGAAGGAGAGGAAGGCGTTGAATCAGATGTGGAAGGCGTTTGAAAGGCTGTCTGAAGGCTGTTTGAAGGCTGTTGAGGCTGAGGAAGGCGTGAAGCTGTTGAAGGCTGTGAAGGCTGGGAAGGCTGTGAAGGCTGAGAAAGAATTTGGCAGGCTGTGAAGGCCTGTTGCAGGCTGGGAAGGCTTTTGAAGGCTGTGAAGGCTTGTTGAAGGCTGGGAAGGCTGTTGAAGGCTGAGGGAAGGGCTGTTGAAGGTGTTGAAGGCTGCTGAGGCTGAGGAAGGGCTGTGAAGGCTGAGGAAGGCTGTGAAGGCTGTTGGAAAGCTGTGAAGGCTGAAAGAAGGCTGTTGAAAAAGCGAGGAGGCGTGAGGCTTTTGAAGGCTCTGAAGAAGCGTTGAAGGGTGAGGAAGCATAGCGCTGTGAAACGGACTCAAACTTGAAAAAAAACAATATAAAAGGAAATAGGGAAAAAACTGGTTCAAAAAAAGGTGATAAATGATTGGAATGACTCATTCGTCAGGTAGTTAATAGCGGTGTCAATAGAGAGTTTAAAGTAGGATAGACATTGTTAGGATGGGGATGGAAAAGGTGGTGAGTAGTATTAATTCAAACAGAACTACCCACGTGTAGCTCAGCCTCTTGTCGCTTCATTATTTCTTATGTTCGTATGTGGTAGGATGAGGCAGCGGAGGTGCTGTAGGATAGAAGGAGCGTGATGAGGTGCTGGTACCTGAGTGGAAGGGAGGATGGTGGATGAGGAGGGGGAGGTACAAAGGAGGATTTTGTCAGAGAAAGCCTCGGTGCGTCCTAATGAGGGCTTCTCTTATGTTTTGTTTTTCGACCGGTCCACGCTCCCCAAGTATGAGACTCGGGTCGCGGGATACTGTTGAAAGGCAAGCGCGGCAGTGTTCTAGAATGGAAACAGGTGAAACTACACACACAACCAACCACAGAAGATAGATAGATATTAACAACATAAACATATACAGAGCGAGAGAGAGAGAGGGAGAGAGAGACTGAGAGAGACGAGAGAGAGAGAGAGAGAGTGAGAGAGAGAGAAGAGAGAGAGAGAGAGAGAGAGACAGAGCGAGAGAGATTGGAGAGGAGACGACACGAGACAGAGAAGAGAGGAGAGAGAGAGAGATGAGAGAGATGAGAGAGAGAGAGAGAGAGCTGATGAAGGAGAGAGAGAGAGAGAGAGGAGAGAGACTTTAGACTGATATGATACATTTATTTGGCCCTGTGCAATTACAGGAATGTAGACTATAATATATAACATGTATATATATAAGGCCTCGGTCTGTGAGCCGGAGCTCTTATACAGAACTGTGCGAAACCATAGTGCGTTTAGGTCAGGAAAATCAGCCCTGAGAATAATATAAAAAAAAATCGCAGTAACTTTAAAGATTCTACCAAAGATAATTATTATATAAGCAATAGGTTAAGAAACATACAAAATTTATGTGAAATAAAACTGAAAATACAAATAGCATATACGCAAATTGACAGGCAAAAACAAAGGCTATATTAACAAACACACAAGCATACAAAAAAATAAAATACAATGATATGAAACAAGATTAGATTTATGGATCAATTTTTTTTCTCCTTATTTACACTTGAAAATGTTATTATCGGGTGATGTTTTAAGATCTTCTGGCAGCCGATGCACAGGTTTTACTCCCCTAACCGTAATGCTTCCTGTGCATGGGACGTTCTACATATAGAATTTAGATCATTTGGTCTGTCGGCTATTTGAGTGTAGACATAGAACCTGAAAACCACTGTCAACTTGGTATGTGTATAATGCTATGTATAAAATAGATTTGCTTGGAGGGATATAATTTCAGTTAATTAAGTAAATTAGGTCTTAAAGAGGAGGGTCTGTGTGTGCATATCTGGGATTGTGAGACATTACACGTAAACATTTTTTTTGGAGTAATGAAAAGACTCAAGTAAAGTTTTAAATGGTCCTCCCCATACAGCTGAACAATACAAAAGGTGTGGAGAGGCTATGCATAAGTAATTGTTACTCTTAAACTACAATGGTTATATTGTTGCGTATCTTAGTAGTTTACACCATTATTTTACAAATTTTAGTAATCACCTCGCAGTATATGAGATTTCCATTTCAGTTTATCAATCAATAATAAACACCAAAAATTTAATCCACCAAACTTCGCTCTAAAATAGATTGTCTATGCATACATCGATATTTGGTGGTTGAATCATCAAGAACAAGATCACCATATAAAGAAGTTTTAGTAGCATTCAAGGTTAATTTATTACTTTTGATCAGTTTTTGGAAACATAGAGATAATTCTGCATTAATGTGCTTTAATGTTAATGAGACTTTGTCCTGAATGAAAATAGTGGTATCATTAGCAAAGAGAAGCAATTTGACGTTATTAGTCAACGTGTGATATCATTGCTATATAATAAAAATAAAATGGGACCCAAAAAAATGTATCCTTAAGTGGTACTCCAAAACTAATAGATGTGAGAGCCGGATAGTGTCATTATTATAAACTGTACATGCTTATTGTGACTTAAATAACTACAAACCATATGTGCAGCACCACGGGACTCCATAAACCTTCAATTTTTCTAACAAATAGAATGAGAATGGTTATCGAAGGCTTTAGACAGATCACCAAAAAGAATGATATCTGATATGCTTTACTATCTAATGACATCATATATATTTTGACAAAAAGGTGATGCAGCAAGTTCAGGGAGTATTAGGGCGAAAACCATTATTGAAAAACTGCGATAATAATGAAAATTTAGAAATGTAATCCATAACTACCAGCAAACTAGTTCTCAAAAATCTTACTACACACTAGAAGGATTAGAAACTGGTCGGTAGTTCGGATATGTATAAGTTTTCACCCTTTTTATGTATAGGTACCACTCTGCAACTTGAAGGCATGAAGGGAAGCAGCCTCCTGAAAGAACCTATTACTGATGTGACTAGGAAGGAGAGAAATTTCTGATTGCATCCTTTATTATTTCATGTTTATATCATCGCTACCCTGGAGCAGTAATATTAAGTTTGTGATGACAGTTTTGATTTCTAAAATCAAGAGAGAGAGAGATGAGACGAGAGAGAGAGAACGAGAGAGAGAGAGAGAGGAGATGAGAAGAGAGAGAGAAGAGAGAGACGAGAGGGAGGAAGAGAGAGAGAGAGGAGAGAGAGATGAGAGAGAAGAGAGGAGAGAGAGAGGAGAGAGTGAGGAGAGAAGAGAGAGAGAGGAAGAGAGAGAGAGAGAAAAAAAAAAACGGTCTGGCCCATCCTGTGGAAACATTTACTTCAATGACCTCCTCCAAAGCCCTCCCTGGGCGTCTGCCTATGCTGCGACTGCACGGTCCCAACACCTACACCAGAGGAGGAGACTGCGAACGGATAGATGCCAACAAACCGTCAACTTGGTGACATCACGGCGTGGGGAGACCGTTGAAGCAAGTTGCATGCGGAAGACCCAGGCCATGGGTATATCACGTTCGAGGAGACCCCAGGTACTCGAGGGGAAGCTAAGTTTGAGGACGAACCCTTGCCTCAAGAACTCCATCAACATCCTAGGGTTGGAGGTTGACTTAGGCTTCCGCTTTGACGGCCACCTGGGGGGGGGTGGGAGACAGTGGCACGTCAAGCCTCCCTGAGATAGTGACTTCTCTACGCGCCGAGTAAGGCACCTGCTCGGACACTGACGCCTCACTGCGGGGACTGATAAGGCCAAAGTGAGGCCCGTCAGGAGTACAGTCCTCTCACTGGATGGAGTAGTGCCCCCCCCCCCAGTGCCACCTGTCACTGTGGACAAAGGCAGAGGCGTGCTGAGTCGCCTCATACACAAACCGCCGACCAATATCACAGGACTCGACCGCGGCAGCAGTGGCAGCAGCATCAGCGACGACAACAACAAACAAATCAGCTGCAGCTCCAAACAAAACACCAGCAACAACAACAAACAACGGACTACGGCAGAGGACCAGTGGCGGGATGATCCTCGCGCCAGCTTGACACCTGGTGTGCAGAAGAGGAGAGTCGGTGCCCTCACAGTGTATGCAACAAGGCCAGGGCAACACTCTTCCCAACATTGCTTGCAAGACTTTGGGTCCCGTGGAGGGAGGTCAGAGCGCGGCGCTTACGAGGACGAGGTAGTGTAAGGTGATCTTCCTCTCGAGGCACCGAGGACCCACACCGTGAGGGGACGCGAGGGGGGCCCTTTTTACTTAGGCTACGGCGACACTGTGGAACACCTCACGGTTGAGGGTGAAATGTCGTGGCTGAAACACCCAAAGCAGGGTGAAGGTGGCGGCCCACAGATGGTGCCGTTACATCCGCTAGTGCGTAAGGCGTGACACAGTGTCGTGTAAGGAGTGACAACAGTGAAAACACAACCATAGTATAACACACATTGACACAGTAAAACAAAGTGACGTACAGTGTCTTGTCAATAGTGGCGCCTGAACAATTGCCGTGTGACGGACAGTGATCCTCAGCAGTAAAATATGATACATGATATTACTTAGTTATATCCTATAGGCATAGCTTCGGATAGATGTCCCCTGGACGCAATTGCCGAAGTCTATTGCTATAGGGCTCAAGGGAAATTTGGAACAATCAGCGCGGCGGTGAGGGCGGGGTGTGGGAGGGTTATACTCAGACGTTCACACACAACATTTACGGGTAACTTGCTACTTTGTGGGCAGAATGTGCGTGATCTTATTTAAATAATAATTTGTAGAGAGCGAGAAAAAATAGAAAAAAAAAGAGAGAGAGCATAGAGAGAGAGAGCGAGAGCGAGAGCTGAGAGCAAGAGAGAGAGAGAGAGGAGAGAGAGAGAGAGAGAGAGAGAGAGAGAGAGAGAGAGAGAGAGAGGGAGAGAGAGACGAGACGAGAGAGAGAGAGGGAGAGAGAGAGAGGAGAGAGCGGAGAGAGAGAGAGATGGAGAGAGAGAGAGGAGATGGGAGGAGAGAACAGAGAGAGAGAGAGAGAGAGATGCACTATCTTCACCACATTATGGGTGCCATTAGGTTGGGTCATTTTTCCTCACTGGAATCGCCTTGAAATTCTTGCTCCTACATTTTCCTTTTGTTGGGCTCAGTTATGACGGAGCGCGGCTTGGTGAAGAATTCCGTGGTAGTCCGTAAAACCTCGCTCATTACGTCTCTCTCCCACTCTCACTCTCACTCTCATCTAACTCTCACTCTCACTTCTCAATCTCAATTCCAATCTCAATCTCAATCTCAATCTCAAATCTCCAATCAATCTCATCTCAATCTCACTCTCAATCTCAATCTCAATCTCAATCTCAATCTCAATCTCAATCTCAATCTCACTCTCACTCTCACTCTCACTCGCACTCTCACTCTCACTCTCACTCTCTCTCGCTCTTTCTAACTATCTATCTCTCCAGTTTTCTTTTAAAGTTATAGAATGACAGTGTTTTTTTTCCAAGCTACAGCAAAGTTCCACGAAGGGAAAACAGGGAAAAAGGAGCTCAGGTCGGAATCAAGTACAGAAGCCCCCGTCCGCCCTGCATAATGAGATTCGCAGAATGAGAAATATTCATCCCATGACATATATGGCCACATCAACAAAACTTCACAAAATATGTTGTTACCTCATTTTAAGGCACGAAACCAACTTTAAATGAATTATAAGAATATGTAGTACAATAAGACTTGTATGAACAATCCACTCGTATATGAACAATCTCGAGGTCCACAAAAAGAAATAGGAAAGTTAAAATTCTGGAGGAAGTAGTATTATATCCTTAACCAAAGCCTCTATTGAAGTGACGTTACACACTCCCATACGTTCCGTCTCGTCGTCTATTTTTCCTTCCCTTCTTTGGCTTTGATGCGTGAAAAAAAGGGCTCGTAGGGGGACATAAAGGAAAACGAAGGCGAGGTTTCTTTTGAGTCTTTGAGTATAACGAGAAAGTTGTAAAATGTAGAGGAAAAGAAGGAACGGGGTAACAGTGAAAAGAATGCAGGAGAAAATGTGAAGGGGAAAATGGACGTGTGAGCCAAGGAAGAAAAGGAGGAAATGACGGAAGGGAGACAGAAAGAGGGGAAAGAGTTAAGGTAAGAGATCAATGATAAAGGAGGTAAACGTAAGAGGAAGAAGAAAAGAAGAGAACAGTAACAGAGTCACACCTCAGAAGTATGGGAACTGGGAACCCAGGAAAAAGGGCGAGCAATGAAAAAAAATAGAGTAAATAACGAAAGAAAAAAGGAAATATTAAGAAATGTTCAAGGAGACATTGATATAAGGAGAATAGAGAGGCAAGAACAAGAAAGAAGAAGAATGATAAAGGGAACGGGAAGAAGAAGGTGAGCAAAGAAAAATGTAAGTAAAATGGACGAAAGGGAAAATATGAAAAAGTGAAGAAAAACTTATACCTGATACAATGAGAGGCAGGACCGGAAGCAAGGTAAGAAAAGAGCGTGAAGGGAGAAGAAAAACAAGAATGCCCAAGGAAGAAAACGTTTGGAGGAGAGAAGAAAGGTAACGTACCCCGTGACAAAAAGCTGTACGAAGAGCAAGGTCTATAAGGGGCTTATCAGCTTAACCTACTTATATATATGAAGAAAAAATCAAGATTACAAGACATACAAAGATTGAGATAAAAAATTGAAGTAATACTTGTAGATTGTAGAAAGCCTGTAGAAAGATTATGATGAAGAAGAAATCTTATTACCATATATAGGTACACAAAACTTACAGAGGATTTTTTGAATATTCAAGAAAGCAGCTTGTATTTTTTTCTCTCTATACGTAGTGTGTGAAATTTTTTCCTTTTTTTTTAACGTAATGGATGCACTTTTTCATTCTTACGTAATGGTGCTTTTTTTCATTCATTTACGTAATGGTGCTTATCAATTCTTTACGTAATGGTGCTTATTTTCATGCTTAACGATGTGCTTTTTTTTCATTCCTTACGTACTGGTGCTATTTTCCATTCTTTAGAATGGTGCTTATTTTCATTTCTTACAACGTAAGGTGCTTATTTTCATTCATTACGTAATGGGCTTTTTTTCATTCTGTACGTAATGGTGCTTTTTTCATTATTACGTAATGGTGCTATTTTCATTCGTTACGTAATGGGCTATATTAATCAGTCTAAACGAATGTGCTTATTTCATCCTACGTAATGGTGCTTTTTCATTCTTACGTAGTGGCAATTTGTTCTCCTTTACTGGGACATTCTTACCGCACAATACGGGGAAAGGGTCGCTTCACGTGTACTTCGGCGCAAGGGAATCCAGAATTCATGGACAGCAAGTAACCCGAGGCGCGCAAAGCCCCAGGCAAGAACATTATTTCAAAGCGGCAGCGTCTTTGTGTTATATTTATGGCGCCAAACAACAGCCCGGCAGTCACCGTCGCCGCACCACCACACCGGAGAAACAACAGGCCCGGAGCGCACCTTGCCGCACCACCACAGCGAGAAAACAAAAGCACGGCTGCGGTCAACTGCCCGTCACACCACACCAGAGAAACAAACAGCCGGCGCCGTCACTGCCCGCACCACCACACAGAGAAAAACAGCCCGGCGCGTCACCTTGCCCCGCACCACAACACCAGAGAACACAACAGCCCGGGGCGTCACCTGCCCACACCACCACAGGCAGAGAAACAAACAGCCCGGCGCGGTCACCTGCCGCACCAAACACCAGAGAAACAACAGCCCAGCGCGTCACCTTGCCCGCACCACCACACCAGAGAAGGAAACAACAGCCGGCGCGTCACCTTGGCCCGCACCACCACACCGAGAAACAACAGCCCGGCGAGTCACCTTGCGCACCACAACACCGAGAAACACCAGCCCGGGGCGTCACCTTGCCCGCACCACAACACCAGAGAAACAACAGCCCGGCGCGTCACCTTGAACGCACCACTACCACCATGAGAAACCACAGCCCGGGCGTCACCTTCGCCCGCACCACAACACCAGAGAAAACAACAAAGCCCGCGCGCGTCACTTGCCTGCACCACCACCCACCAGAGAAACAACAGCCCGGAGCGTCACCTGCCCGCAACACCACACCAGAGAAACACAGCCCGGTCGTCACCTTGCCCGCACCACAACACCAGAGAAGAAACAACCAGCCGGCGGCGTCGCCTGCCCGCACCACAACACCAGAGAAACAACAAGCCCAGAGCGTCACCTTGCCCGCACAACACACCAGAGAAACACAAACAGCCCGGACGCGTCACCTAGCCCGCACCACCACACCACGAGAAACAACAGCCCGGCGCGTCACCTTGCCGGTGGGGGGTGCCAGCACCACAAACCAGAGAAAACAACCAGCCCGGCGTCACCTGCCGCACACAACACCAGAGAAACAACAGCCCGGGCGCGTTTCACCTTTGCCCGCACCACTCAACCAGAGGGAAACAACAGCCCGGCTCGTCACCTTGCCCGCACCACACACAGCGAAACAAACAGCCCGGCGCGTCACCTTGCCGCACCACAAAACCAGAGAAACAACAGCCCGGGCTACGGTCACCTGGGCCCTCACCACCACCAGAGACACAACAGCCCGGCTCCGTCACCTTGTCACCCGCACACACACCAGAGAAACAACAGCCCGGCGCGTCAACCTTGCCCGCACCACAACACAGAGAAAAAACAAACAGCCCGGTCGTCACCTTGCCCGCACCACTACAACAGCGAAAAACAGCCCGGCGCGATCACCTTGGCCGCACACCACCACCAGAGAAAACAACCAGCCCGGCGCGAATCACCTTGCCCGCACCACAACACCAGAGAGAAACAAAAAAACAGACCGCGCGTCACCTTGCCGCACACAACACAGAGAAACAACAGCCCGGCGCGTCACCTTGCCCGCACCAAC
>JACEEZ010010121.1:0-45000 GCA_016584305.1 Chionoecetes opilio | reverse complement strand
AACAACCTCAACAAGTTGATCCCAAGAAAGCGCTGGACCAGATAGTATCAGCCCCTCACCTGTAAAATATGTGCCTCACAACTGCTGTGCCTCTTGTACCATCTCCCGGGAGTGCTTTCATCTCAGCAGGGCCATCTGAGTTGGAAAGGGGCGAGAGTCTGTGCTATCCACAAAAAGAAGAGCAGAGGCGATCCTCAGAACTACCGCCCCATTTCCCTCCTTTCCGTTGTTGGGAAGTTTTGCAGTCCATTTATTGCCTCCAAAAATCACACAAAAATTGGACGCTCCACGCTTGCTAAATCACGTTAATTCGCACGCTAAATTCGGTTTTCGACAGGGGAGATCTGCAGCAGACCTTGTTCTCCTGCACAAGCAGCGGGGAACCACTCCCTAGATCGGGGCGAAGACACCTCATCGACGCCCTTGACATCGCTGGTGCTTGATAGGGTGTGGCATCAGGGCATCCACTACCAAGCTGAGAAGCCGGGGGATCTGTGGGGGAACCTGTTACACCTCCGAAAGATTACCTCCATGATAGAACTCTGCGCGTGGTGGTGCAGGTCACCCTCCTCTGAAAATGCTATCAAAGCCAATTGTCCCTAAAGGAAGTGTACTCGGGCCTACTATGGAAGGTTTACTTCAAACGACATCTTGCAGCTGATTCCTGAGGCAAGAGCGTACGCAGACGACTGTACTCTCACAGGCACATGTTAGAGGTCCAGTGACCGACCCACAACACAAGTCATTCGTATTAAACCAGGTACTGCAGGCATCGCCCTCCGGGGCAAGAGATGGCAACAAGTCATCTTCTGCACCAGACAAGACCAAGCCGTCCTCATCTCCCGCAGGCAAGATGCAGGTAACTGGGACCAACACGCCATTCTCCTGGGAGGCAGAAAAATACACCTCCAGGAGCCATGTCAACATTCTAGGGGGTGGAGTTCGAATTTGCCTAACATTACACCAGCCACGTCAGGGAAGTGTCGCCAGGATGCTGCCTGGAAACTGAACTGCATCCGAACGCATCGCGCACCTCCTGGACGCTCAGGGAGTCGGCACACTCTACAAGTCCACAAGCACCGCTCCCTGATGGAATAACCGCCCTGCTATGGTCCTCTGCCCCCCGTCAACCTCCGCCCTCCTTGCCCGGGTTCAAGCCAGAGCCCAGCGGACTGGCCCGGTTGAAAGCCCCTGAGCTGCGCACAGATCATTAACCTCTCCAGCAGCGGCGTGACGTGGCAGGCATGTGCGTCATGTACAAGGGCGCACAGTATGCAGCTCCTACAATAGCAGAGCTGCGCCTAACCCCACGTGCAGGCCTCCCACTCTACCGTGCGGACCACAACATCGCCCCACCCAGCAAGTGACTGTGCCCTTCGCTAGGACAGGAACATTACCTCCGCTCCTCCTAACCGCTCATCGTCGACTCTGGAACACCTTGTGTGCGCCCAGGACCGACCTGCACCTCACTCTTCCATGCACGCCTTCAAATCGTGCGTAAATGCCTGGGCTGAAGCGGAGCTAACGCATATAGAAACATGTAATAAAAAATAATGACTAAATATTTGTATTATAAGATAATGTTATACATTAGTACAATTTCTTTATATATATGTGCTATCAATATATTAGTATACTTTCTTTATATTATGTGTATTAGCGTATAGTTGTTAGTATAACTAACTATATCTAATCACTCGGTATCAGTATATTTCATAGTAGAGAAATTGCTGTAACTTTGTCAATATTATTTGAATAAGTATTGTAATGAATTAAAATATATACTGACTAGAGATTTCGATTGTCAGGACTTTAGCATATCAACTCCCTTCTATTTTCAATGTTATTAAGTTAAAAAAAGAAAGGAAAAAAAAAAAAAAAAAGAAAAAAAAAGAAGATGAGCGAGAGGGAGCAGAGAGAGAGGAGAGAGAGAGAGAGAGAGCGAGAGAGAGATGATGAGAGAGAGAGAGAGAAGAGGAGAGAGAGAGAGAGGATTGAGAGAGAGAGAGAGAGAGAGAGAGAGAGAGAGAGAGAGAGAGAGAGAGGAGAGACGAGAGAGAGAGAGTAGATGAAGGAGAGACGAGAGAGAGAGAGAGAGACGAGAAGAGAGAGAGAGAGCGAGGCGAGAGACGAGAGAGGATGAGTTGAGAGGAGAGGAGAGAGAGAGCGCGAGAGAGAGAGAGAAGTTCAAATTCAAATTCATTATTTTCTACAGGGCTAGGGTATTACATCAGAATAGTATAATAATTGGTAGACTTGTCTACATGGCAAGCTTATCTTACATGCTAAAATATATGGCAAAAAAAAATATGAGTGATTAAGTCACTGTTAGCTGACCATACGAGTGTACAAATAGTATTGGCACCAAATTCCAGGTACAGCATTTGTCAATAATCTAGTCGGAGTAAACAAGTAAATAAAATTCCAGTCAAACAGGCAGAATTCCAGTAAAAAACATAAGATTACAATTAAAGAGAAATATGTTAAAATTTGCCTGAACATTATATACGAACAAGTAAAATTCTAGTAAAACATAAAATTATAATAAAAAGTAAAATCTAAATCTGAAAAAAAAAATTCAGTAAGACAAGTAAAATTTCGTAAAACTAAAATTTACAATAAAGATAATATGAGAACTCAAAAAGCTACTCTACTAAAAATCTTTTTGGTCTGCAAAATATGTTGATAGTCTAGATTTAAAACAGAAAGTGTTTTTTCCCTTTCGTGACGTTGGCTGGTGGGGGTTTCATTTTTTTGGCCCTTTTACGAAAAAATTTTTGCACCGGTGTTTGTTTAACCGGGAATAACAAGGTTACTTTGTGTCTCGTAGTACTTTTTGTGCTGTGGACGGGGGGAAAGAGTGGACCCAGGGGGGATACATCCTTTCAGAGATTTATACATGGCAAAAAATAAAAAAATTTTTTTTTTTTTTGACCCACCATTTTTTTTAAAGGGCAGGGAGATATGGTTATTTTTTATACCACTATCGAAACTCTGGCAGAAAATTTTGTATTTTTTGATTTTGTAAAAGAGTAGGTGGTGGTACCCCAAAGCGAGCAGTATTTAATAAGACTCAATACAAGTGACTGGCAACAATTTTCTGCTAGTTTTATCAAAATGGTTACTTATGCGGATATAAATTAAATCCAAGATTTTTTTTTAATCTTTAATATGCGTGTAAAATAATAAATGCGATCCATGTAAAAACCCTAAATTTTTTGCCCGGTGCTGGGAGGAGTGGTGTCGTCAACTTAATATAATTTTCTCAGTAATGTGCAGTAACTGTCTGCTTACAATGAATAACATTGGTTTTGGCTTGATCATCGGGCCCTTTTAAAGAAAATATTTTGCCTTAAAAGGGGTTTGTTTCGTTTCTTTAATGAGGGTGCCTAATTTTTCGAGAGATCCACTGTGAAAAAATGAGTGTCGTCAGGTACTGAAAAGGTAAGTCATTGAAGTTTTGAGCCATTATTGATAAAAATGTTGAATAAAGGGTCCCAGGATGGAGCCTTGAGGGACGCTATAGCTAAATTTTTCTTTTTGATATTATTTTTGTAATTTGACGGGCTGATTTCTTTTAAAACAAAGTAGCTGTTAAGTCAGGAGGAGTAAGTTAAGGTTAGAACATTTTTTTAGGAGAATATTTGGGTGCACGTCAAATGCTTTGAAAATACATAATTTTAACAATGATATTTTTTTATTATCCATTTTTTTTATATATTTTATCAGTTATCAGAGTTAGAGCAGATCGGTAGAAAGTTTAGGTCTAAAACCATGTGGCATTTTAGGAGAAATTGTTATCTTCTAAAAAGTTGAAAGCTGATAGATAAAATTTTTTTAAAAATTTAGAGAGACGGTAAAAGAGAAAGGGGGGATAGTAGTCAATTTTGAAATCACCTTTCAAACAAAGGAATGACATTTGGATTTTTTCCGGGCCCGGGGGAAAACCCGGGTAACGAAGAAGTTGATTATCCCAAAGAAGGTAAAAGCCAATAATATAAAAGGGACCCTTGATGAATTTAAAGCGATATCCCACCCCGAGCCCACAGAACGAGTATTTTAAAATTTTTGTTTTAAATCACATATTAGTGTCCAGGGGGTTTGGGTTAAAATTTATTTTTCATCCCTCTATACATCTGTAATAAAGAGGCCCAAGAAGATAAGTGTTTTTCGAAAGTTGTTGTGTTTAAATAATTTGGGTTTTCCTACATTTGCAAAGAAATTTTTAAAAACTTTTCGGCCTTTCATTACATTTTCGAATTCAAATATTCAGAGCCACATTCTTTGTAGGACTAATTTTTTAATGAGATTCCATTTTTACTAGATAAATTTCCCTTTAGAACAAAAAATTTATGACATAATTTTCCCTTTTTTAGTGTAAAATACGGACTTAATTGCTTTTTTTTCGTTTGTGTATTTTGTTGCAAAAAAATGGTTTTGACCTGTCTTCCTCAATTACTTGGGGTTCACTCGTTTCTTCATGGCCAGACCAAATCGCATTAAGCTAAGGGGCTAAAAGGGCTTTTAAATTCCCCGGTTACAAAGGGGGAATTTGAAGATTTTTTCCAGACAGTTTAAAAATTATATTAAAATATTTTTACTTTTAGTCAACATTTCGGTGTTCAAATTTTTTAAAGGTTTTTAGACTTTCCATAAAATAAAAACACAGATAATCCTTATTATTTACCCCGATGACGAAAAGTTTTATTTGGTTTGTTAGGCTTTCTAATTTTTTAATTAAACTGAGAGGCATGGTTGATATTTTTTCCGGAAAAAACAGATTTTAAATAAAAAAAATTTTGGTTGTTGGTAATTTTCAAACTAAAAAAGTAGTGTGGGGTGTCACCCATGGGGCCCCTTTTTATCAACTGTGTAATTTTTTTGCAATTGAATACCCCCTCATTTTTTTTTCTTAGCAAAAAAAGCACATAAAATCACCTAATACAAAAACCCCTTCTTACTTACCCCATATGTCTAAAAATTGAAATACTCAAAAAAAGCCAGGGGCCTTAGGGGCCTGTAAACAATCCCAAAGATAACGGTGGAACATATGACCTGAAAAACACCCGCCTAAGTCCTTACACTGGTTTTTTAGGAAGAGCTAGATCTATTTTTATTTGGGTTTCAGTAGTTTGTTAACATAAATACATACACCTCCCCACGTCCAGCATCCCCTCTAAAAATGTAAAAATAGGAATGTTAATATGTTCATCAGGGTTTCAGCCCCGTGCCCTGTCTCACTCACACACAAAACATCAAAATCCTACAGATATAAAAAGCTTAATTTCATCAAAATTAGATGTAGGGACTGAGCGTTTTTTAAAGTTCAATATTTTTCAACTCCTTTTAATAAACATACATCGGGGATTTTTTCGCCACATCCTATTCGAATAATTACAAACGAGACTTATGTCTAGGGCAGGAAAATTTCACAGAGTTTGTGGTAAACCTACAAGTGGGGCTGTTTTTGGTTTAATTCCCCACAGTTGAAGCATCATTTTCGTTTTTTGAGGTGTTAGAGTGTCAACATTTTGTTAAGGGTGAAAAGATTCGGTGTGGTGAGGGGCGCGTCGCGTCTGTGTTTTTCCCCCAAAGAGTTTCGTGTTTCAATGCATGTAGGGGTGAGGGGGTCCCCCAACAGTGCTTCGCGGAATGTGAATTCCCCACAGTTGAAGCATCCTTTTCGTTTTTGATGGTGTTAGAGTGGGCCAAAAATTTGTGTTTGTGGGTGAAAAGATCGCGGTGGTGAGGGGCGCGTCGCGTTGTGATTTCCCCAAAGAGTATTTTTTTTTCAAGTATGTGTGGGTGAGTGGGTGCCCGCAACGGTTTCGAGCCTCGAGGAGTAACCTGATGGCCCCCTGGGGGCGGTGGGTGTAGGCACCCCGCTGGCCCGGTACGTTGGGCCAGGGTTGGGCATAAGGCCGGGTGGGGGGTGGTAGGGGTATTTGGGGAGGTTTTTGAAAAAGGGGGGGGGGGGTGGGGGGGGTTTTTGTGTGCAGGTGAAAATTTTTGAGTGTTGAAAGGGGCTGTGTGGTCGTTTCCAGATTGGGGGTTGGTAGGTTTGGGTTGTTTGGAGGGGGGTAGGGGGGGAAATTGCCGTGAGGGTTGGTACTTTTTGTTTTGTGGAGCTTTTGTTCGTTACATTGGAAAAAAAAGGGTTTTTTTTCAACATAAATTAATTTGAAAAGATAAACCGGGAAATTTTTTTCTAGGTGCCAAAAATTTGCGCCTAGTCTGTTCAGGGTGAGGGATACGTTATCCTCATCCTCGCTAAAACAAAAATCATCTAAATCTCCAGTGCCAAGTCTGAACGTTGGAACTGGGTTAATGACAGTCAGAATGACAGAGAGAGAGAGAGAGAGAGAGAGAGAGAGAGAGAGAGAGAGAGAGAGAGAGAGAGAGAGAGAGAGAGAGAGAGAGAGAGAGAGAGAGAGAGGAGAGAGAGAGAGAGAGAGAGAGAGAGAGGAGAGAGAGAGAGAGAGAGAGAGAGAGAGAGAGAGAGAGAGAGAGAGAGAGAGAGAGGAGAGAGAGAGAGGGGAGAGAGAGAGAGAGAGAGAGAGAGAGAGAGAGAGAGAGAGAGAGAGAGAGAGAGGGAGGAGAGAAGAGAGAGAGAGAGAGAGAGAGAGAGAGAGGAGAGAGAGAGAGAGAGAGAGAGAGAGAGAGAGTAGAGAGGAGGAGAGAGAGAGAGAGAGAGAGATAACTACCTCCTCTCGGACCAACAGTTTGGGTTCCGACCTGGACGGTCCACCTCTGACCTGCTGATGCTCCTTACCCGAAACTGGCAGGACACCCTGGATGACGGCCAGGACACTGTCGTGGTGGCCCTTGACATAGCGGGTGCCTTTGACAGGGTGTGACACGGAGGCCTTCTCGAAAGACTCCGAGCAAAAGGCATCCAGGGTGACCTCCTGCTGCTCCTGGGGAACTACCTGCAGGGAAGAACCCTCCAGGTCGTCGTTAAAGGGCAAGCCTCTGAGTCCCTGCCAGTGGAAGCATCAGTCCCACAGGGCTCTGTGCTGGGGCCAGTCCTGTGGAACATCTACGTGGACGATCTTCTCCAGCAGCTGCCAGCATTCTCGGCTTACGCTGATGACTGTACTCTCTCCTGCTCCTACCCGCGACATGACAGTGAGCGTGCTGCTGATGAGGTCAATCAGCAGCTGAGTGTTATACAGGAGTGGGGTACACGTTGGCAGGTGAACTTTGCTCCGGAAAAGACACAGGCAATGTTGGTTTCTCGGTCCCCCGCTGCCGGGCCAGCAGTGGAAGGAAGGCTGCGGTTTGGTGGCGTTCCTCTCCCACTCCAGGAAGCCGTCAAGGTTCTGGGAGTAGAGGTGGACCGAGAGCTAAGGTTTGACGGCCACATCAAACACTTTGCAAAAAAGGCCTCTCACAGGGTCTCTGCCCTGGAAAGGGTAGCCAGCTTCCTCGACAGGGGAGGGAAGCTCTTGCTCTACAAGACCCAGATAAGGCCTTACTTAGAGTACGCCGCCTTCTCCTGGATGTCGTGTGCAGCGTCCCACACTAGGAGGCTGAACAGCATCCAGCGTCGAGCCCTGCGATTGGTGGATGCTTCAGACCCCCCAGACCCCCCAGACCCACAAGCCCAGATCGAGCCGTGAGTCCTCTGGACTCACTGGAACACCGCAGGGACGTCGCGGCGCATGTAGTATTCCACAAGGCACAGGTGCAGGAAGTGCCACACCTGGCTGGGTTACGACAGCCTCCGAAAATCGCCACGCGAAGCACGAGAACGGTGCTTACCAGTGGTGATGCAGTGGAGGTGCCGCGTTCCCGTGCCAACCAGCAACAACGCACCTTTAGGGGCCGTGTCTCCAGGATGTGGAACATTTTCACGGCCGCTGTCCCTCACATCCAGGAGATGAATACACAAAGTGTAAAGTTGGCGGCCAATCGGTGGAGACTGTCGAAGCCCACCCCGATGAGGTTAGTGATACTGTGACACTAGTGACAGCAACAGTGCCTCAACAAACACTATAGTGATGCATATATGTAGATAATGTTAGTTATTAGTTTTTAGGTCCTTATATTTATGTGTATATTGCCCTTAAGATAGGTAGCACAAGACAGTGCACCTTTAGGCTTCATGTATATGTATGTTGGAATAAAAAAAAAAAAAAAAAAAGATGGATATATATTACAACTGAAAAAGGAGCTGTATTAAGACAGGAGAAGGAAAAGGAGGTGGAGCAGGAGGAGGAAGAGGAAGAGTAAGAGGAGGAAGATGAGAAAGAGAACAAAGATAAAAGTTTTCACAATAATATCTGAGCAAATTCTATATCAGTGACATGAAGAATGCGGTGTTTGTGGAAAGATTGTGAAAAGATTGTGGAAGAAGAGGAAGAAGAGGAGGAGGAGGAGGAGAAATACATATGAATACATAGTAATACATAGGAATAACAAACACCAGGAGACCTATTGGTCCATTACGAGGGTATCTGCTGAACCACATACTACTAACTATCAACTACATGTAAGAAAACAGTAGGAAAATGATACCATGTCCCTAAAGAAGAAAGGAACATGGAAGTTTCGTAGTGAAGAATGATAGGATATGAAATATGCTAACTACAATTTCCAGTAACACTAATCGATCCGGGGGACTATAATATGAATTCGCAGGGCACTATCAATACCCATTTACTTTACAGTAAGTTGAACTCACCCGAACTAAATTGGCTCACCCCTCTTTTTAATTTTATTATCTTACTGTCTTCTTTATAGGGACTGGCAACTAAGCAGGCTTTGTGTTACCCATTTTTGTTGTGCCCTTGGCCAGTTCCTTGTGATGTAAAAAAAAAAAAAAAAAAAAAAAAAAAACAGTGCGCGTCAAGTCTGTTTATAAATGTAGTTATTGTGCTGGCTTCGACAACATTTGCTGGTAGCTTGTTCCATCGATCAACAACTCTAATATTGAAATAATTTTTACGGAGATCTGTGATGCAACGTTGACCGTTTAGTTTTAAACCTTTATTTCTTGTTGTCACTTGAGGAGAAAGCTCGAATAGGTTCTCTTGATAAATGACATCAAATCCTTGTAGTATCTTAAAGGTTTCTATCAAGTCCCCACGGATTCTACGACTCTTTAAGGAAAACATATTAAGTTTCTGCAGTCTCTCTTCATAAGATGAATTTCGCAGAGATTGAATTTGTTTGGTTGCTCTTCTTTGCACTGATTTCAATTTAGCTTGATCTTATACGAAACAGGGCGACCCGAATTAAACGGCATATTCTAAGTGCGGCCTAACCAAGGACGTGTATAATTGTGTCATTACTTTCGGAGTTTTATGTTCAAAGTTGCGTTTAATGAAGCCCAACATCATATTCGCCTTTTTACTGGCAGCTAGGCAATGCGGACTGGTTTGGAGGAGGTGCAGGAGAAGGAGGAGGAGGAGGAGGAGGAGAAGGAGGAGATAGTCTATACGCATTCTGAGAAGACCTATATTTCGTCTTTTCCTTCTTTCATTTGTATTCTCTCAATCTTTTCTTTTTATTATCCTTTGTTTCTCTTCTTTCTCTTCCTTTCCTTCTTATCCTACTTTTTTCCCTTTTCTCTGACCCTACTTTCCTCCTACTTATTTTTACTAGTACTAATTATTTTCCTCCTCCTGTTCATCATCCTCTTCCTCCTCTTCTTCCTCTTCTTCCACAATCTTTTCACAATCTTTCCAGAAACACCGCATTCTTCAAGTCACTGATATAAAATTTGCTCAGATATTATCGTGAAAGCCTTTCTCTTTGTTCTCTTTCTCCGTTTCCTCCACTTTCCTATTTATCCTTTGTTTCTCTTCTTTCTCTTCCTTTCCTTCTTATCCTACTTTTTTCCCTTTTCTCTGACCCTTCTTTCTTCCTACTTTCTTTTACTAGTATTAATTATTTTCCTCCTCCTTGTTCATCATCAACTTCCTCTTTTTCCTCTTATCCTTGAACTAAATCCTTCCTCCTCCGCTTAATCCTCATCTTCCTTTTTCTCCTTCTGTCTGCAAACCCACTCATCATTACATATGTAGTGTAATGGTGTACTCTTACTTACAAACATTACACCATTATTATTTCCACCCCTTTTCTTCTTTGTCTCTTTCTCTTCTTTCTTCTATTGCGTCATCTTCATCCTCTTCTCCTCTTACGCCACACTCATGTCACCTCTTAATCCTCCTCCTCCTCCTCTTCCTATCTCCTATTCTGCTTTCTCTTTAACAAAAGCGTAAAGATAAGGAACTATGATGTAACAGCTTTTCACTGGCAGTAGTAGTAGTAGTAGTAGTAGTAGTAGTAGTAGTAGTAGTAGTAGTAGTAGTAGTAGTAGTAGTAGTAGTAGTAGTAGTAGTAGTTGTAGTAGTAGTAGTAGTTAGTAGTAGTAGTAGTAGTAGTAGTAGTTTTAGTAGTAGTTGGCAGGGTTGGAAAAAAATCAGATTTTTAAATGAATATCAAATAAATCGAATTTGTTTAATAAAAATGTGATCTATTTGATAAAAGAAAATTTGCAATTATATATATATATATATATATATATATATATATATATAATATATATATATATATATATATATATATATATATATATATATATATATTATATATATATAATATATAATATATATATATATATATATATATATATATATATATATATATATATATATATATATATATATATATAATATATATATATATATATATATATATATAAATTTTATATATATATATATATATATAATATATATATTATATATATATATATATATATATATATATATATATATATATATATATATATATAATATATATATATATATATATATATATATATATATATATTATATAATATATATATATATTATATATATATATATATATATATATATATATATATATATATATATATATATATATATATATATATATATTATATATATATATATATATATATATATATATATATATATATATATATATATTATATTATATTCATGTATATATATATATATATATATATATATATATATATATATATATATGTTTATATATATATTATTATTATTTTTTTACTTTGGGAATAACTTGGTTAGGTTAGGTTACGTTATGTTCATTTTACCTTCCTTTTGAAATTCTTTCAAATGAAATCCACATTGGGGATTTTTTCTGCCAGCTGCAGACATGATTATGATGTCCAAGTATAGACTAGTACCAGTACCTGCTCGCTCACAAGTCATAACTGGTCAACCAATCACATAAAGCTGTGTTGGGCTACTGGTTATGGCTTTGGGAATATTTGGCAACAAAAACTTATGTTAACCCCCTCGTATTATATGACGCGTTTCGCGTCATTCGATAAGTGATGTCTGGAGCACCTATGACGCGAGACGCGTCATTCAGCCCTCCGCGGCAGAACAATATTCGCCTAAAATCGATAAATATCGCTATCTACGTCATTTTTGAGCAAATGTTCAGTAAGCTGATTTCTTTAAAATGAAGTATCTGTCAACCCTCTGTCAGCATTCTTATGGTAGAGCGAATATCAAATATTATAGTTGCCTCCCGGCAGTCAGTCTGTTAGGGCATTGTGAGTGACGGTGGTTTAAAGGCCAAGCAAGACCTAAGGCAGTACTACTCTGATTTTCCATGGAATGATTACTGCTTCCATGTCAAAGACCCATCTCTTTGTGCAGAGCGCATAACTGAGGTCATAGTCTCTGGCATGGAGGCGTACATTCCACATACTTTCTCTAATCCTAAAGCCCGTCAACCTTAGTTTAACTCTGCTTGTTCTCATGCTGTCCGAGATAGTGAGGTGGCTCACAAACGGTACCGTAAGCATCCATCTCCTGAAACTCATGCCCTATATATTTCTGCCCGCAATCATGCCAAATCTTTACTTCAACTTACCAAAAACTCTTTCATTCATAGAAAATGTCAAAATCTTTCTGAATCAAATTCCTCTCGTGACTTCTGGCATCTAGCTAATAACATCTTTAACAAGTTTTCTTCTTCCTCTTTCCCTCCTATGCTTCACCCAGATGGCTCCACAGCTGTCTCATCTACTTCTAAAGCTGAACTCTTTGCTCAAACATTTGCTAAAAATTCCACTCTGGCTGATGAAGGGCTTGTTCCTCCTTCTCCTCCACCCTCTGACTATATTAGGCCTTTCATTAACATCCTTCGGAATGATGTTTTCTTTGCCCTTGCTGGCCTAGATCCTCGGAAGGCTTACGGTCCTGACGGAGTCCCTCCTATTGTTCTCAAAAACTGTGCTTCTGTGCCTGCACCTTGCCTGGTCAAACTTTTCCGTCTTTATCTATCTACTTCCACCTTCCCTTCTTGCTGGAAGTTTGCTCACATCCAACCTGCTCCTAAGAAGGGTGACCGTTCTAATCCGTCAAACAACCGTCCTATAGCTTTGACTTACTGCCTTTCTAAAGTTTTTGAATCTATACTTAATAAGAAGATTCTTAAGCATCTATCCGCTCACAATCTTCAATCTGATCGTCAGTACGGTTTCCGTAAAGGGCGATCTACTGTCGATCTTCTAGCTTTCCTAACTGAATCTTGGTCATCCTCCTTGAGGGGTTTCGGTGAAACCTTTGCTGTTGCCCTTGACATATCAAAAGCTTTTGATAGAGTCCGGCACAAATCTTTAATTTCCAAACTACCCTCATTCGGTTTCTATCCTTCTCTCCGTACCTTCATTTTAAGTTTCCTTTCAAACCGTTCTATTGCAGCTACAGTAGACGGACATTGTTCTTCTCCTAAATCTATCAATAGTGGTGTTTCCCAGGGTTCTGTCCTATCACCCACTCTCTTTCTATTATTTATTAATGATCTTCTAAGTCTAACTCAAAGCTCTATCCACTCCTACGCTGATGATTCTACCCTGCATTTTTCAAAGTCGTCTATTAGACGTCCAACTCAACAGGAACTAAGTGATTCACGGAGAGATGCCACCGAGCGCCTAACTTCTGATCTTTCTATAATTTCTGATTGGGGCAAAGCATACCTTGTTTTGTTCAATGCCTCAAAAACCCAATTTCTTCACATATCTACTCGACAAAACCTACCAGATAATTATCCCCGCTTCTTCAATGACACTCAACTGTCAGTTTCTTCTACAATGAACATTCTAGGACTATCCTTTACTAAAAATCTGGACTGGAAATCTCACATCTCATCTCTTGCTAAAACAGCTTCTAAGAAGTTAGGTGTGCTGTGGCGTCTGCGTCCTTTTTTTTCTCCCTCTCAATTGCTTGCTCTCTACAGGGGCCTTATCCACCCATGTATGGAGTATGTCTCACATGTTTGGGGAGGATCCACTTATACAGCTCTCCTAAACAGGGTTGAGTCAAAAACTTTTCGTCTCATCAACTCCTCTCCTCTGACTGCCTGTCTTCAATTTTTAAATCACCGCCGCAATGTTGCTTCTCTTGCTCTCTTCTACCGTTATTTTCATGCTCACTGCTCTTCTGAACTTGCTAACTGCATGCCTTCCCCACTCCCGCGGCCTCGCTGCACAAGACTTTCTACTCATTCTCATCCCTATTCTGTCCATCTTCCTAATGCAAGAGATTAAGATAAGATTTTCATCCTATCTAGACACTTTGCAAGTACCAACTACAAGGTTATTGACTATACAAAGCGCCGCCACGTCAGCATGAACTAGGCGGACTCGAACCGCTGACCGAATGCACAGGGACGCTGCACATTGGGAACTCACGTCTCTACCAACCTTGCCACCCTGACGGGCTCCCTAATGCAAGAGTTAATCAGTATCTTTACTCTTTCATCCCTTTCACTGGTAAACTCTGGAACTCTCTTCCTGTTTCGATTTTTCCACTTTCCTATGTCTTAATTCTTTTCAAAAGAAGAGTAACAAGACACCTCCCGAACTAAATCGGCCTACCCCTCTGTTTGTATTTTACTCTCTTACTGTCTTCTTTATTGGGACTGGCAACTAAGCGGGCTTTGTGTTACCCATTTTTGTTGTGCCCTTGGCCAGTACCTTGTGATGTAAAACAAAACAAAAAAGCAAAAAAAAAGCGGGGACTCATGAGTCTGCGTTCAGTGCTTTAGCGTGTATTTGTTGCATAATAAATGTATGTGAATGACCTGTCAGTGCATATATAATGAGGATCACGATACTGTGTACTGGAAATAGGCTATAAATAAACGTATAACGGTTGATAACGGACAGTTCAAGCTCATGAACGAAGTTTATAGCTATTTACATCCTATATAGCCTATTAGCCTGAATGGTTGACGTGTATGTTGCCGAGGTGATCATATAGAAACTGAAACTGTACAGTGCGAGTTGACTATTATATGAATTGTACACACGAGTTTTTTTTTTTTTTTTTTTTTTTTTTTTTTTTTTTTTTTTTTCATTTTTTGTATATATACATTGGAGCCTATAGCGCCTGTAGGCTGAAGGAGAGTCTTGATGTTGATCGATCTCGCCCGTTAGTGGCGCAGGCTGGATTTTTATAGTGACACCTGTGGTCTTAGGTGAAAATCGCGTATAATGGCTTATATATATACACATGCACACACTTTGATTTATATTACTTCGTGTTTTTCACGTATACTATATGGTTTTATGTGTACACTGGTTATTTAGTGTGTTTGAAAAAAATAAACTGAAACAAGCGCATTTTCGTTGTGATGCTTGACTGTGAGCGTATGTGTGCGCGTATGTGAGTGTATGCATGTATAGCAATTTTTTTGTTTCATGTTACTACAGTATATCCCACCTAATATTGGAAACATGAGACAGAAGGCGGGGACGAATGATATAGTCCCCGCCTTTTGTCTCATGTTTCCAAGGGCAGAGGAGAATGCAGTTTGGTTTCAGCTCAAAAATTCTCCATCTCCGAAATGATTGCTTGGTGGTATTCTTGTCTTTACAGTGTGGACATATCATCTATACAACTTTCGTGCATATTTTCCAAAACAACTAACCTAAATATATAGGTTGTAAATAATATTTCACTGGTAGTAGATGGTCAAGTTTACACGCACACAAAACGTAAGTTAGTCAAGGCCTTCGTCAAAAAGACTGTGACTAATGTGATGGTCACTGTATCGTGTTTACGATCTATCCTTACTTCTGTTTATCAAAGATTTACTCTTTGTGAAATATTTGGAATACAACACTGATTCTGCACTAATACACTAATGATCATGATAATATATTATAAGTCTTAAGACGACGGTTTTTTGAAAGCATTTATTCATATTGCGACGCTTGGCATCTCTCCTCCGAAATATTGCCAAGTAGCCTACCACACATACTTGAGTTGAACACTGATGAAGATAAAATAAATATTTGGCCCAGATGTGATTTGGTTCGGTTAGACATGCTGCAGAGAAGAAAGAGATACTGAGAAGAGAATATCCATCATTATCATCGCTGTGCAGTGTGCACTGTGCAGAGCAATTAGGCATCGGATTATACGGTAGGTCATATTTTTTTACTTCTCTAAATTGGTTTTTGAAGTATGTATAATATCAATTAAGGAAGCATGGCAAATCAATTAAAAGTTGTGAAAAGCAAAGTATTGTGCATCATAGACGTCAATTGTTCGCTTGTTTTGCTTTGGGTTAAATACTTGAATAGTGCCGCGATTCCTGAGGAAGACAACCTTAGACAGGTCAGCTGTCACACATGTGAACTGCTGTGATAGCATCATAGGACATCACCAGGCCTCATAGTGTTCCCCAAGGGATCCTCGCATCCCTAAACAACAACAGCAGCCAGCATAATAGTGGCGAGTAGAGTCTGGCATGAGTGCCAGACTCACGGCACTCATGGCAACACGGCTGCTGACCGGTGTGATATCCTGCCGCCCTTCGCCTCCCTTCGAGTCCATTGCTATACACCTCCTCTGCCTTCCCTTGCAGTGAGCCTTTCTATTCCATGATCAGTGTATGTATTGGTATGTAGTAAATTGGTTTATGTCACTTCAATATAACATGGTGGCTTATGTTGGTGTTGTATAGTGCTGCGAGGATCCCTTGGGGAACACTATAAGCCCTGGTGATGTCCTATGATGCTATAACAGACGTGGCAGCCGACCTGTCTTCTTCAGGAAGGCAGAGGTGAGGCGGATGACAGCGTGTTGCCGTGAGGGGGGGACGCCCGCCGCCGCCAGGATCACCCAAGGCGGTATAAGTGCAGGTAAAGTTCTAGATTCCTTCCCCACCCTTATTAGTGGGGGGGTTTACCACTAAACCTTCACAAGTTCCTTCCGATACCTCTAAAACGTAATTATAAAGTGTGTGGTAGAATTTTGTTGGGTTACTGTGGGGGGTCGAGGAATATGGAGCGCCCCCTTAGGAGGGGGGTGCAGTCAGTTCGTACACAAGATATTTCGTACACCAAAAAGTTGCTTCGTAGCCTACACTATATATGGAACTATAGTCGTTTCGTACACTGAACTCAGAGTTGAACTTGAATACTAGTTACAAAACGAGGTAAAGTTCTAGTGTTTGCCCATACTCTCCCAACTCCCCCAAACAAGTTTGGGAAGCTGTGGAAATGGTGGGTTTTCGGGTGGTGAGCAAATTATGCGTCGGAAACAGGTAATTAAAGAGTTGTGTAGTGGGGGATAAAACTCCCTAGATCTAGGGTAGTTTCCTTATATCTAGAGAAATTTGCCTAACCAAAATTTACCTAACCTAGCGGGGGGCTTGACCCACCGATAACCTAACTTAACCAAATCTAACCTAAGCTAACCTAACCAAATCTAACCAAACCTAACCTAACCAAATCTAACCTAACCTAACCAAATATAACCTAACCTACCCAAATATAACCTACCCTAACCTACCCAAATATAACCTACCCTAACCTAACCAAATATAACCTAACCTAAACCAATCTAACCTAACCTCCTAGCTGGAGTATGGGAGGGTTCTCGACACTTCGGTCATCGTTCTGAGAGGATCGTCAGGTTCACACGTCTCTGGACTCAGAAGAAATCCAATCAATTTTCCCTCAGATCTAGGGAATTTTTCAACACCCCTAACTCAAAAACTATGTGGTTGCGACGCATATCTTGTACGCGAGCCAAATATTCCGCATTGCCCCAGGTCCCCAAGCTTGTTTTGTGGGAGAGGGGGAGTATGGGCAAACACTAGAATAATACCCAAAACGACACCAGGTATGTACGAAAAAACTCAAAATCAATGCACGAAACAACTAACAAGACCCGGGTACGAAACAGCTTGTGTAAATTTCTAGTGTTTGCCCATACTCTCCCACTTTGTGTAAAATTCCCTAGATCTAGGGTAATTTCCTTATATCGAGAGAAATATGCCCAACCAAAATTAACCTAACCTAGTGGGGGGCTTGGCCCACCGATAACTTAACCTAACCAAATCTAACCTAAGCTAACTTAACCAAATATAACCTAACCTACTAGCGGGGGGTTGGGGGGGGGCTTCTCGATACTTCGGTTATCATTCTGTGAGGATCGGCAGGTTCACACGTTGCTTGATTCAGAAGAAATCCAATTAATATTCCCTAGATCTAGGGAATTTTGTCAACACCCCTAACTAAAAAACTAGTGGTTGCGACGCATATTTTGTACCCCAGCCAAATATCCCGCATTCCCCCAGGTCCCCAAGCTTGTTTTGTGGGAGAGGAGGAGTATGGGCAAACACTAGAATAATACCACAACTTGTGTACGAAACTTCCTGTAACCATCACACGTCATCAAGTTCACACTTTTACAACGATTGCCTACAGATTGCTTCGATAAACTAGACTTTAATGAATGAACTGTGTGTTGTAATGAAAGGCTGTGTGGTGTGCTAGGTGGCTGGAGTGTGACCTGTAGATGTGTTATACCAGTGATGTGGTGTGTTATTCTCTTGTGTTCTCTCTTAGGTCTTGTGTGACCTGCATCGCCTCGAATTTCCCCTTGCCGCAGAGCCTTATTAATGCGAATTTGGCTTTAGTCAGGTTAAAACCTAGTTAGGTTAGGTTAGGTTAGATGGTAATTTATTACAAAATACGTTAAAAGTACTCTTTTCCAATATATTTTGATGTGTTAAGTATGTTGGTCACATTAAAAATCGTCAGAAATGCCTCATTTTGCAGTGATCCCCTTTAGGTTAGGTTAGGTAACAAATGTCCAGGTTAGGTTAATGAACTAGTGGGGGCAAGCTATGTCAGGTTACGTAACCAATATCCAGGTATTGTATTAGCTGGTTTTACCGTTGTAATGATTTAAGGTAACTAGAAAATTCCCTAGAAATAGGTAGGTATCTATAGACCTTATCGGTTATATATGTTTATGTATTTTCAGTTTTGGATCATCCCATAGTGTATATCGGATATGGTTTACGTCATCTACATAATCTACTCAACATACAAACCTCGTTTCCTACTTCCCCGCCCAAAACCCAGCGTTCCCAATGGGTCCTCAGGTTTGTTATGGAGAGGGGGATAATTGCAAAATTAGGCATTTCCAACAATTTTGAATATGATCAACATTCTTACCACATCAAAATACATAGGGAAGAGCATTTATAATCTCGTACTCAATTATTGTTTGGAAGTACCAATTTACCGGTCAGATTAGGTTAGGTTAGTGAGTCAAAAGGTGGGGTTAGGTTAGTGGATTTTCAGATTTCCTATTTACTCCCCTTCCTATTAAAAGCATTTTAAATATCCGAAAGTAGTAATTTACAACGGAAGCTCACGGAGAGAATGTTTCTCAGAATCCATTAAGGTATCCATAGATCATACTCTATAATTGTGTAGAGAATTCTGGTCCTAGTGTAAAATTTTACAGGGCATTGATAACTTAACCGAGCCTCGATGGTGGGCTTCACCCCCCCATTACCCCCTTGTGATATTTTTCATATCCGACGGTTGTTATAGGGGTTAGACACGTAAAATTCAAGAGTTCTTTCCCGCCCTTATTAGTGGGGGGTTTTCCGGTAAATTTCTACCATTTGCCCGTACTCTCCCCCTTCCCCCAAACAAGTGTGGGGAACCTGTGGGAATGCGGGGTTTTCGGGTAATTAAAGAGTGCAATAACTGCGTTGAAATACATATTTTTGGAGTTATTTAGGAGAGTCAAAATGTCCTATATCTAGGGTAATTTACCTAGATCTAGGGAAATCTAACTAAACTAAACCTAACCTCCTAGCTAATAACCTAACCTTATTTAACCTAACCTCCTAAACTAACCAAATTTAACCTAATCTCCTAAACCATTAGGAGATCAGGTTAAATTTGCTAAAACCCAGCATTTACCTGACCACCCCCCCCACTATTAAGGGTGGGAAAGAACTCCAGAATTTTACCTGTATTTCTAACCCCTATAACAACCGTCAGATATGAAAAATAACACAAAGGGGTGATGGGGGGGGGGGTGAGTCCCACCATCGAGGCTCGGTTAAGTTATCAATGCCCTGTAGAAGTTAAAGTTTACACTAGGACCAGAATTCTTTACACAATTATAGAGTATGATCTATGGATACCTTAATGGATTCTGAGACACATTCTCTCCATGAGCTTCCGTTGTAAATTACTACTTGCGGATATCTAAAATGCTTTTAATAGGAAGGGGAGTGAATAGGAAATCTGAAAATCCACTAACCTAGCCACACCTTTTGACTCACTAGCCTAACCTAATCTGACCGGTAAATTGGTACTTCCAAACAATAATTGAGTACGAGATTATAAATGCTCTTCCCTATGTATTTTGATGTGGTAAGAATGTTGATCACATTAAAAATTGTTGGAAATGCCTAATTTTGCAGATACCCCCCTCTCCATAACAAACCTGAGGACCCATTGGGAACGCGGGGTTTTGGGCGGGGAAGTAGGAAACGAGTTTTGTATGTGGAGTAGATTATGTAGATGACGTTTAAACCATATCCGATATACACTATGGGATGATACAAAACTGAAAATACATAAAAATATATAACCGATAAAGTCTATAGATACCTACCTATTTCTAGGGAATTTTCTAGTTACCTTAAATCATTACAACGATAAAACCAGTTAATTAATACAATACCTGGATATTGGTTACGTAACCTGACATAACTCGCTCCCACCAGTTCACTAACCTAACCTGGACATTGGTTACCTAACCTAACCTTAAGGCAGCGGTCGGCAACCTGCGGCTCTTTCAAGAGACCTGTGCGGCTCCTGCCACCAAGTTAAAAATGTCCTAATTATCATAAAGAAAAAAATAAGAGATAAAATACTGGCATATATAGATAGCCGCAGTACAATAGTGTATGTGACCTAGGTCCTAGGTCTCTACGATAATATTGGGATGAATTCCTGTAGCTATTTTACAGGAACTACCACGTGTAGGCCTCGCGGCCTCTTGTAGCTTCCTTATTTTCTTATGTTCTTATGTACTTATTATTATTATTATTATTATAATCAAAATCTATTTGATTATCTTGTCTGTAGGTATATTTAACTCCCACATGGTATTATGGAGGAGAAACATTTTATTGTTTCGTAATTTTCATTCATAATTTACACTGCGGCTCCATCAACAATGCTTTTCTGCCAAGTTTGAGGAAACTGGCTCTTCTCGAATTCTGGGCTGCCGACCTCTGCCTTGAAACAATACTGCAGATGAAACAGTACAGTCTGTTCATGCGTGCGGCGAGGACATTGAGATCTTGGAAAGTTTTACATACCTTGGTAGCGCAGTCCATAAAGACGACGGGTCACGTCAACAAGTCTTACGGCGGATTGGCATGGCCCACGGTGTTATGGACTCGCTCAGCAGGAGTATTTGGCGTTGTCGGTACCTGTGCAGGAGGACAAAGATCCGGATCTTCAAGTCGCTTGTGATCCGTCTTACTCTATGGTTGTGAGACATGGACACTAAATAGCGACTTGAAGAGACGAATCGATGCCCTTGGTAATAAGTGTTTTGGCAGAACCATGGGGTATCGCTGGGATGATTACGTGTCAAATCAGCGATTGCACCATAAAACTGAATCGAGGCCTATTACCTGCATAGTCCGTCAGCGCCAACTTCAGCTATATAGGCATGTGGCACGCTACCTTGAAACCGATCCTTCCCATCGGGTTGTATCTGTAAGAGACAATCCGGCATGGAGGAGGCCAATGGGGCGCCCACAAGGCTCGTGGCTGGGGCAAGTTGATACTTCATGTCGAGGGCTGCTTGGTATGGGAAAGGAGCCTGCATGGGGACTCGCGTGTGGTGACCCCCGGGAGTGGCGTCGTAGAGTGGGTGAGGTGACGCGCCCCCCGGCGTATGCCCCCAATGATTGATTGATTGACCTCTGCCTTAAGAGGATAACTGCAAAATGAGGGATTTCTGACGATTTTTAATGTGACCATCATTCTTAACACATCAAAATATATTGGAAACGAATACTTTTAACGTACTTTGTACTAAATTACTGGTTGAAAGTACCAAAATATCATGTAACCTAACTCCACGTTATAACCTGACTAAAGCCAAAGCTCATTAATAAATGTTCCGCGGCAAGGGAAAAATTGAGGCGATGCAGGTCACTAGAGAAAGAAGAGTGAGGCGCATATAAACACTTGTATCTCTTGTCACTTGTCACATCATGAAAAGTACTGATTTGCGACGGAAGCTCATTGGGAGAGTTTTTCTTTTAATCCAATAATGTAAACATAAACCATACTCCCAATTGTGTAGGATATTCTGGTCCTTTTGTAAAATAATACCCAATGTCCAGCTTAGGTTAATGAATTAAGATTGGTTTTATCGCCCCTGCCATATCTCTTTTACTACCATATGAAGGACTAATCTTTTGTCATATACGTCTTCTACTACCCTTCAAACTTCTTGGAAAACTGTTACTTTTGTCAAAACCATGGACAAAACCTATCTTATATCTATATTAATCTATAATAATATAAGCGAAAGTGTGTCTGTCTGTCTGTCTGTCTGTCTGTCTGTCTGTCTGTCTGTGTGTGTGTGTGTGTGTGTGTGTGTGTGGTATAGGTTCCGCCCCCCGTGGCGCAATCACCTCATATGGCACATTTTTGGCACCGGGTTGACCAGGGGAAGGTCATAAGCCTACTTATGAGATGATTCGATCACTTTTTTTTTCTCTTTTTTTTTGCAGCCTATTAGCGATAATTGTGAAGAAAAAAAGGGGGTTGCGAGAGTTAGGGAAACCTTGATGTAGGGTGATGGGTAATGGGTGAGTGAATGGGTGGGGTGATGGGTAATGGGTGTGGGGTGATGGGTGAGTGAATGGGTGGGGGGTGATGGGTTGGGGGTGATGGGTGATGGGTGAGGGAATAGGTGGGGGTGATGGGTATGGTAAATATAAGCGAAAGTGTGTCTGTTCTGTCTGTCTGTCTGTGTATGTGTGTGTGTGTGTGTGTGTGTGTGTGTGTGTGTGTGTGTGTCTGGTATAGGTTCCGCCCCCCGTGGCGCAAACACCTCATATGGCACATTTTTGGAACCGGGTTGACCAGGGAAGGTTTTAAGCTCAATTATGAGATGATCCGATCACTTTTTTTTTTTTTTTAGCAGCCTATTAGCGATAATTGTAGAAAAAAGTGGGTTGCGAGAATTGAGGAAACCTTGATGTAGGGTGATGGGTATGGGTGAGTGAATGGGTGGGGTGATGGGTAATGGGTGTGGGGTGATGGGTGAGTGAATGGTGGGGGGTGATGGTGAGGGAATAGGTGGGGGGTGATGGGTAATGGTAAATATAAGCGAAAGTGTGTCTGTCTGTCTGTCTGTCTGTGTGTGTGTGTGTGTGTGTCTGGTATAGGTTTCCGCCCCCCGTGGCGCAATCACCTCATGTGGCCACTTTTTGGAACCGGGTTGACCAGGGGAAGGTTTAAGCCCAATTATGAGATGATCCGATCACTTTATTTTTTTTTTAGCAGCCTGTTAGCGATAATTGTGAAAAAAAAAGTGGGTTGCGAGAATTGAGGAAACCTTGATGTAGGGTGATGGTAATGGTGAGTGAATGGGTGGGGTGATTGGGTAATGGGTGTGGGGTGATGGGTGAGTGAATGGGTGGGGGGTGATGGGTTGGGGGTGATGGGTGATTGGTGAGGGAATAGGTGGGGGGTGATGGGTAATGGGTGAGTGAAAGGGTGTGTGGTGATGGGTAATGGGTGAGTGAATGGGTGGGGGGTGATGGGTAATGGGTGAGTGAATGGGTGGGGGGTGATGGGTAATGGGTGAGTGAATGGGTGGGGGTAATACCTACATTTCTACATCCATGATTTCAGGAAAGCTAGAAGGGGCTATCTGGAGAGTCCGTGTTTGGTGGGCCGTAGGCCCACCAAACACAGGTGGTGGGCCGAAGGCCCACCACCAATAGCCCTCCGCAGGAGCTAGCCAAAAATTCCGCCCGGAGGGCGGCTTTGCGGCTAGTAAAAGCGAAAGTGTGTCTGTCTGTGTGTGTGTGTGTGTGTGTGTGGTATAGGTTCCGCCCCCCGTGGCGCAAACACCTCATATGGCACATTTTTGGAATCAGGTTGACCAGGGAAGGTCATAAGCCCACTTATGAGATGATCCGATCATTTTTTTTTTTTTTTTTTTTTTTTTAGCAGCCTATTAGCGAGAATTGTGAAAACAAAAGTAGGTTGCGAGAATTGAGGAAGCCTTGATGTAGGGTGATGGGTAATGGGTGAGTGAATGGGTGGGGTGATGGGTAATGGGTGTGGGGTGATGGGTGAGTGAATGGGTGGGGGGTGATGGGTTGGGGGTGATGGGTGATGGGTGAGGGAATAGGTGGGGGGTGATGGGTAATCTATAATAATATAAGCAAAAGTGTGTCTCTCTGTCTGTCTGTCTGTGTGTGTGTGTGTGTGTGTGTGTGTGTGTGTATGTGTGTGTGTGTGTCTGGTATAGGTTCCGCCCCCCGTGGCGCAATCAACTCATATGGCACATTTTTGGAACCAGGTTGACCAGGGGAAGGTTTTAAGCCCAATTATGAGATGATCCGATCACTTTTTTTTTCTTTTTTTAGCAGCCTATTAGCGATAATTGTGAGAAAAAAGTGGGTTGCGAGAATTGAGGAAACCTTGATGTAGGGTGATGGGTAATGGGTGAGTGAATGGGTGGGGTGATGGGTAATGGGTGTGGGGTGATGGGTGAGTGAATGGGTGGGGGGTGATGGGTGATGGGTGAGGGAATAGGTGGGGGGTGATGGGTAATGGTAAATATAAGCGAAAGTGTGTCTGTCTGTGTGTGTGTGTGTGTGTGTGTCTGGTATAGGTTCCGCCCCCCGTGGCGCAATCACCTCATATGGCACATTTTTGGAACCGGGTTGACCAGGGGAAGGTTTTAAGCCCAATTATTAGATGATCCAATCACTTTTTTCTTCTTTTTTTTAGCAGCCTATTAGCGATAATTGTGAAAAAAAGTGGGTTGCGAGAATTGAGGAAACCTTGATGTAGGGTGATGGGTAATGGGTGAGTGAATGGGTGGGGTGATGGGTAATGGGTGTGGGGTGATGGGTGAGTGAATGGGTGGGGGGTGATTGATGGGTTGGGGATGATGGGTGATGGGTGAGGGAATAGGTGGGGGGTGATGGGTAATGGGTGAGTGAATGGGTGGGGGGTGATGGGGAATGGGTGGGGGGTGATGGGTAATGGGTGAGTGAATGGGTGGGGGGAATACATACATTTCTACATCCGTGATTTCAGGAAAGTTAGAAGGGGCTACCTGGAGAGTCCGTGTTTGGTGGGCCGAAGGCCCACCAAACACAGGTGGTGGGCCACAGGCCCACCACTAATAGCCCTTCGCAGGAGCTAGCCAAAAAGTCCGCCCGGAGGGCGGCTTTGCGGCTAGTGAATAATATAAATGACACTCCCCCGCCGCAATTCACGAAGTCCAGCACCTCGCCTTTCCCAGGCCCGCCAGGTCGCCAGCCACGGCGTGCTCAGTGCTTACTTGCAACCCTCTCAGGCTAGGTTAGGTCATGGGTGGGTTAGTGTAGTTTTATTTGTGAACTATATTTTTCTGGTAGATTTTGATGTGTTTAGGAACAATATATATTTCTTTAAAATCATTAGTTTTTCAGAGGTGAGGTCAAGGGGGTAAACATAAATAGTGATTGCCAAGAAAAAAACCCGTCAGATTCATTCAAAACGCATCAAAATCTATCAGAAAAATATAGTTTTATCTGAAATAGGAGAAGCTTGATATAAAACAAAGCTTTACCGGTTAGTGAACAAATCGGGGTGTCTGGGGTATATCTCTCTCTCTCTCTCTCTCTCTCTCTCTCTCTCTCTCTCTCTCTCTCTCTCTCTCTTCTCTCTCTCTCTCTCTCTCTCTCTCTCTCTTCTCTCTCTCTCTCTCTCTCTCTCTCTCTCTCTCTCTCTCTCTCTCTCTCTCTCTCTCCTTTTCTCTCTCTCTCTCTCTCTCTCTCTCTCTCTCTCTCTCTCTCTATATATATATATATATATATATATATATATATATATATATATATATGAAAATATACACAAAACATGTCATTTCTGTTGGTGTATTTTGTTGTATTTGGTGTGTATTTGTTTGGTAGTGAAAGCCCAGTTCTGCTTCACAATAACCCATATTTTTATTCGACAGAACTGGGCTTTCACTGCCAAACTTAGTAACACGATTTGTGTATAGTTTCTTCTGCAGCGTTTATGTAGTGAAGATACCATTAACTTCTGGACACTAACAAATATAACCTATTTGGTAAATATTCCACAGGAGTAGGCGGCCGCCACCAGCCGGAGCAGGGGGGCCGCATATTACCCATGTCTGGAAAGGGTCGCCGGGTGAAGACACTTGCCTGTCGCTCTGGAGCTAACCATCGGATTTTCTCGAAAATACCCTCATTGTGATTCTCACAGAAAGTTATCATGATATTGGTAAGGAAAGCTAACCGTGACCTAACCTAACCTAACCTGACGTGTTCAAGAGTAAAGTAGGCGACCCTTTTCTGTTGGCTTACACAACCATCCGGGTGGCCCAGTTCTGACTAATATTAATTGCCATTTTGTTTAGTTCTAGGTAAGTAAGACAATTTACCTGAATATCTACTAGAATTTACCGTTGCAAATTTATCTATCTATCTATATATATATATCTATATATATCTATATATATCTATATATATCTATATATCATATATATATATTATATATATATATATATATATATATATATATATATATTATATATATATATATATATATATATATATATATATATATAATATATATATATATATATATATGTATATATATATATATATATATATATGTATATATATATATATATATATATATATATATATATATATATATATATATATATATAAAATATATATATATATATATATATATATATATATATATTTTAAATCCCTCACCAGGTCAGAAGGTTAGGTTAGGAATCCTTGGAGTTAACCTTACTTTTTAAATAAGGGGAGGCTGTGGCCCCTCCTGGATTTTTGCTGAAGGGTCATTAACTTATCCTAACCTCCTGACTTGGGCTTTTCTCTAAAAAGCACGAATCTGCATCTTTAATGGTATAGAGTAGACCCCTAACTAATTAGACAAGGATGGAATAAAAGCTATATCGAAATAATGTAAGTGATTAAAGACAAACTCTAAATTTAACGTTAAGGTAATGCTACTGTCACACAGAGCCGGGTGAGTTGGGCGGCCCCTTCCCGTCATATAGAAAAACAACAGAGTCCAATACGGTGAAGAATCAGCAAAAAATGTCAACAGCCGCCATATTTTTTATTGGTCACCGGGTCCATACCGTTCTATACCGGTGGTGTGTGAGCAGCAGTCTGTTTACGAGGTGCAGTCCATTTACTAACAAAGACGTGTTGATCAACAAAGCCGCCGGACCGCTTGTTAGTGGTGCCACACGCTACCGTGTGTACATCTTGTCGCTTGTGACTGAATGTTCACTAAAGCTACGTCCACACTAGGCATTACGATGCACATTATGTGATGCAGATAGTGATGCAGAACGGATGTGTGTCCACACTAGTGTTGACGTGATGCGCGCATTACTTCCCGCAGCACATGATGCGGGCGGGAGTTTACTGAATCATAACATTGGCTGACTTGTACCAGAGAGAGCCAGACGGCTACTGATGCACGCGTTACGTTGCAGAAATGCCCCGTGCTAGATTTGCCTCCCGCATTAAGCTATGTCCACACTAGGCATTACGATGCGCATTATAATGCTGGAACTTAATTTTCGTGTTGAGTAATGCGGGAGGCAAATCTAGCGCAGGGCATTTCTGCAACGTAATGCGCGCCTCAGTAGCCGTCTGGCTCTCTCTGGTACAAGTCAGCCAATGTTATGATTCAGTAAACTCCCGCCCGCATTATGTGCTGCGGGAAGTAATGCGCGCATTACGTCAACACTAGTGTGGACGGTTTATGGAACTGTCACCGATGGGAGTTCTCGCCGAAACAGCTACTTAGAACTCTCGCCGACGTGGAAATATTAACCTAACTTGGACATTGGCACCTAACTTAATCTAACTGATCACGCTAACGATAGTATTTCATCCCTGAATGCAGAAACGCGGGTAAAACTTGATTAAATGAATATATTGGGTCCTGTAATATCAAGAATTGGAACACTCGACGACGGCGGCGATAATTCCTATCGGCGACAGTTCCAGGTACCGTGTGGACACACATCGGTTCTGCATCACTTCCCGCATCACATAATGTGCATCGTAATGCCTAGTGTGGACTTAGCTTTAGTGAACATTCAGTCAAAAGCGACAAGATTCATAAGTAGTAGGTTATAGCGGCTTCTAGTTTGTCTTATCTATACCCATTCTGCACTATCATTTCCTACCTTATGTGCATAGCCTAGCTTACACAACCTGTTTGTACAGCAGTGTTATAATAGTAATGTAATGTTGTATGTACAAACAGATTATGTAAGGTAGGCTATGCACATAAGGTTGGAAATGATGGTATGGAACATATTACTGCATGTAATATGCTAAAATTAGCTACTGGCATTCTTGTAAGCAGTAATAAATAGACTTAGCATGGCATCTAGGCCAGTCATTTGATATGTGGAATTAGTCATCATATTCCCACTGGCCACTGCATTATTAATTTGTATTGTGTCTGTCTTACTTCTTTCCAATGAATATTTTTTTCATCTTTTCCCGTTTAAAAAAAAAAAAGTTCTTGGGTTGTATTTTTCGAGATTTTAGGTTTTTTAATGCTAAACTATCCACCATTTTTTTTTTTTTTTTAGTTTTTCTTAAACATTGCATAGGAATCCAAAAGCTTTTCATCAGATGTCACCTTTGAAAATATTTATTTCATTTAATGTACTCCCTTCCTACTTTAATGCGTTTGAGTAAAAAGAGCTTCAATTATATATTTTTTTCTCTACAAGATGTTGCACTAATCTCACTTATAAGAACAGTGTTTGCAGTATATTTTGATACCTGTATGATGGATATGTACACAATATTTTATACTTTTACTGCATACAATATTATAGCCAGGCCCAATCCTTTCCAATAGCATTTTCCCGTAAATAATCACTTAATCACTCACAGGCTATTGCAATAATGCATACGGTTAGGTTGGCCAGCTGTCGCGTTTGGCAATCTCCTGTCTTAAATGCTGCAAAGCACCATTTTAGATGATGATTGCTTTATTTATCATTAGCATGAAAAAAGAGTTATATGAACAATTTCAATGGTTCAATTTTCATAGATTTGGCGTTAAGATATTTAAAGATAAATAACGTAATTTGTGTTCAGTTTGCAAAGATAAATATCGGAAATATATTTCCATCCCCCTGATCTTTTAGCGTTGAAGGACAAATCACGAACTAAGTAGATTGTCATTCATTCCTACCCTGTAAACATGTACACATTAATCTAACATTGTATTTTTCTCTAATCTCAAGTTGTTTCAGCTTTAATAAAGATGTATTTCTATAATCATGTATTATATCCTTATTAACTTAATCCTGTTATTTTTCCTTTAATGCATATTTTTCGCTTTAAAGACAAGTAAACTAGACAATGTTAACATGAATGCTGGTTTATTAAGATCCTTCCTTTAATTTTGAGAAGTACTTATTGGGCAGGAACTTCCACATTGATTTGGGCATCGGAAAAGCTGTTTGTGTACATGTCACTCTTGCAGCAACAACCTCACCTTCATGAATGCAAATTTCTGTTCTTTACGGATCTTATAAAAGGAGTAATTCATGATATCATAATTTTCGATAGAGAGTTACTACAACTTGCCATCAAAAAATTTGATATCGGGAATTCTTCTTTTAAAGATCCATAAAGGACAGATAACTATTATTGCATTCCTGGAGGTGCAGAGGTGTAGTTTTTGCACCTTCTGGAGGGGTGCATAATTGCAACCTATTTGTACAATAGGGTGTAATTTTGCACTCCTCCAGCAGGTGCAATAACTGCAGTTTTGAACGTGGGTGCAGCTTTTGCACCTTTAAAGGTGCAAAAATGGGTCCGAATTTTGCACCTTTAAATGTGCAGAGTCTCACCATTAAAGGTGCATTTGTTGCACCCATATGGGTGCAAAAGTTCATCCCTCCAAAAGGTGCAAAAGTTGCACCTATAAAGGTGCAAAATCTGCACCCCTAAAGGTGCATTTTTTGCACCCATATGGGAGCAAAATTGCACCCAAGATTCCAATTCCAAAAGATGCAAAAAGTTGCACCCTAGTGTTAAGGTGCAACCTCGCACCCTTAAAGGTGCAAAATCGGTTATATCGTTTTGCACCATTAAAGGTGCAAAGTTGCACCCCTAAAGGTGTATTTGCTGCACCTATATGGGTGCAAAAGCGCACCCCTCCAAAAGGTGCAAGAGTTGCAGTTATAAAGGTGCAAAAACTGCACCCCTACAGGTGCATTTTTTTGCCAACCTAAAGGTGCATTTTTGGCACCTTAATAATGCACCTTAATGAGCACCACAATAATGTGGGTGCTCAAAACAGTGAACTTGACGAACTGGTTAGTCATTTTGTTTTGACTAGGACCATACTCAGATTTACTAGGTAGTTACTCAAAAAATGACTAATAGGCCGGTGGCAGAGCAGCATATTTCCAGTGAACCTTGCAATGTTTGGCAACACTCGTTTTTTGAACTATTTTGATAGGTATTAGTGTCTAGATACAATTTAGGGTAGTTGGCCACCTGTCACCGGCTTGGCTTTTTCAGAATGATGGCCGCCAAGATGACCGCCATATATAATCAACATATAAATTAGGATGAACTCCTGTTCTAAGTACAGTAAAAGGATGAAATTGGTGTCTAAATATATGTTTTAGAGACCAAGGAAGTGAATTATGATATTATTGGATCGTTTGGCGGCTCTTGATGGGATAAATCCAATATGGCCGCCAAAAATACATGTAAAAATGCCAAAATTACAAAACATCGCACCAAAAACGCAACGATTTACGTTTCGGTTGCAGGATCTGACGTGAGCGATGATATGGCTGAAACAGGAGGCCACAAGGATGCCGAGGAATGCTTCTTCAAGACTGTTTACAACTGTGGGGTTGGGAAGTTGATACAGTCTTCACGAATTGACACAATATTGGTAGCTAGTAACCTTCGCCAAGATGATATCAGACTCCGAAAAGAACTATCTGATGGATCATCTACTGTTAGATGTCACAAAAATTGCGTATCTAAGTATGTATCTCTTTCCACTCTCAATAAATTGTGGCAAGCGTATGCCAAGGGAAGAGACAAATGAAGACTCCAACGCTGGGCCTAAGCGATTGCGTTCCAGTATCGGTGGTGATGTCTTTGACTTTCAGAAGCACTGTTTGTTCTGCCATGACATTACTCCTTGCATATTACCGAATGAGTATCATCCCAAGGTGCCACAACAGTACAGAGTCCCTGCGTCGAGAGTAACCACATACAAGATGGGTGATGGTGAGACGTACAAGCAGTACCTACTTGACCTTTGTGAGAAACGTGGAGATGAACTGGGTAGAATAGTCCGTAACAGCATCATTGGAGCACCATCCGATCTGCACGCGGCAGATGCAAAGTATCACCGCAGTTGCAATGCCAATTTCCATCGTGATGTTCATAGAACCACCATCATCGATAGCAAAGGTTCTGCTGATGACCAAGCTTTCGCTGAAACAGTCCATGCACTTGGTTGTGATCGCTCGAAAGTTTGGAATTCGCTTGATGTTGAAGCAGTATACGCAGACAAGGGTGGATCTGTCATGTCAGACGTGTCCTTGTTGAGAACGTAATCCAACATTTCGCTGAAAATATGTTGGCATTACATTCACCTGGAGTGGCAACGTTACTAGTGTTCAGGAAACATGTTGCCACAAATCTCAGGCTTGTGGATGATGACCAGAATGGCGATATGATGAATGTATCCGGAAAGTTGGCAAGCAGATCATGAAGGAGACCAAGGCAGCTAAGCACGACTTCAAATCCAACAATAAGCACATTGATCGAGAATTAGCCTCAGAGTGTATTAGTGAGACGTTGGTGAAGCTACTATCTATCTATCAGCTACTATCAGCGATCAAGTCTACTTTCCACAATTTACTACAATCCATCATGGTGGGTAATATCGTGAGCTCAGTGGTAACATCTCAACCAACACCATTACAGATAGCTATAGGAGTACTACTTGGTGACCATAAGATGATCATCACAGAACTGTACAAATATAACGTTTCTTGTTCCTACGATGTGGTTCGACGATTCAGAAGGTCAGCAGGTGCGCAGTCGTCAAAAGCACAGCAGTTAACCGGACTCAGAGATGCCGCACTGGGCGGACTTGTGCAAATCATCATCGATAACTTTGATGCTGTGATCAGCTCCCAAAACTGCCGCCTTGAATGTCATTACATGGCAATGCTGCCAGCTCAGTGGAAAACCGATCTTGACCGCCTTGATGGTTTGGATACAGCGATCCCCCGCCTATCAAAAGAAGAAATGAAGCACCCTATCCCGCGGGAGACACCAGTCGTTGAGTATGCGGGACCGAAGAAACCTCCTATGCCATTCACTGCTACAAACCGATTTGCCATGTCAGACGACTTTGTACAAGCCACGACAGTCTCAATTGACAGAGCCAGAGATTTATACTTCAGCTTCATCAAAGACGTGCTCTTTGAAGCTAACACTCCTGAGTACAACGGGTACAATACACGTCACTGCCGTGTGGCAGGAATGACTCTAGCACCCAAGACAGCGGTGGTATATCTTCCACTCATCAACATGAAGCCAGGGGACCCGATTACTGTCCTAACTTCCATCACCCGAGGATTCGAAGTCACCAGAGCATCCAACCAGGATATTCTCGTTCTCACCTGCGATCAGGCCATATATAAGATCGTCGTTGACATCATATTTCATCAACCAGATCTGCTCACCGACATAGTGGTGATTCTTGGTGGGATGCATTTCCTGATGGATTTCGTGAGTTGCGTTGGCACTCTCATGGCGGACAGCAGCCTCAAGGAGATTATGATGGCATCCTTCGGCTCCGTCGAGAAGATGTTGCATGGGAAGAAATATCCACAGAATGTTCGGGCACTAAGATTGCTCACAGAGGAGCTGCTTCGACCAGTATTTGAGAGGGAGAATCTACACCTGACCAGCATGGATGATCTGGAGAAGCTACTTGATGAACTCGCCACTCAGAGTCGTACCACAAAGCTGTGGGTGTATAACGTCATCAAACCCACATTTCTAATGATGATATTTTGTCGGGCGACGCATGAAGGCGATTGGCCACTCCACATCAAAGTAGCAGAATCAATGCGTCCATACATATTCGCAGCCCACAAGTACAACTATGGCAGGTACGGCCTCTACTACGTACGCTCCATGACTTGGTTGGGACCAGAGATTCTGGAAAAGTTCTGCAGAGGAGAGTAGTCACTACACCACAATGCCGGTGTCTACAACGGACAGTGGAGCGACATGTTTATAGAAACGAACTGGATGAGGAAGGGGCATGGCCCAGGTGGCATCATTGCCAATACAGCAAATCCTTAAACGATGGCGACGTGGGTGTACAGCATGGATGCGACCATGACCCTGACTGGTGACCTGAAGAAGATGTCTGGAGCTGACGAAAAGGTACAGCTGACCCACAAGGAGGAATCTACCAGTCGCATTCGTCGAGATGGCAATGATCGCAAATCACTGAAGTCTACTCTAGAGTCATGCATCGACCCACTGGATCCAGCTACCCACGATGCAGGATGTCTGCTCAACATCTCGAATGGTCAACTAGCTCAGCAGAATGTTAACATAGACAAGGCAGTGGAGATTGTAGCTAATCAGCTGATCCAGTTCGAAGCACTATGGCCAGAGGGCTTTTACAGCTCACTCACAACACAGGTCACACCTTTTGCCGCAAAGAAGAAACGTCTAACAGTCGAGGATAATGTCGTCATTGACCAAGAGGCTATATACGTTCGGGTGATTGTCCTTCTGGTGAGCCAGCGCGATCTCGATCTGGAACAAGTCCTCTCCACAGAGCTAACTGCATATCCGCCCTCGATGTTTCAAGCTGATGGCCAGATGCGAGTGGCAACGGGAAAAGCTACACTGAAAAAAAACTTCCAGGTAGAAGTTTCACAACGCCTAATCACAAGCCCAACATCTATGGTGGTTGATGTGTCCGCTCTTCTGTGTACATTAGAATGGCCATCCCAAAGAACCGTTGACACGTTCATATCGGTGTTCAAGGTCTGAGTCAACGCGAGATTGCTTGAAGCTGATGTCCACCTGTGCTTCGGTCGCCATTTTGAATACTCTACAAAGAGCAGCACCAGATCGGCTCGAGCCAACGCTACCCGGGTCCATCAGCTCGAACGGAAAACTCCACTGCCGGCTCGGGACGCAGTACTTAAGAATTCAGCCAATAAGAAACAGCTCAACACTCTGCTGTGCGATGCGATCCTGAGTGATGATAACTTCTTGCAGCATGCGACACAGAACCACCAGTTGGTGGTTACTGGGGAAAACGACATGCCCACGCAGGTATCGAAGGGTCGTAAGTCGCCTCGTCTGGACCTAGCATCAACACATGAAGAAGCTGACATACTCATCACTCAACAGGCCATCCACCTTGCAAAAGAAGATCCAGAATCACACGTGCGAGTCGTGTGTGACGACACAGACGTGTTCGCATTACTTGCTTACTACTACTTGAGTGAGAAGCTCCAGTCATCATTGACGATGCAGTCTCCGATCATGGGTCGGTCGTGCATTGACGTGAAGGAAACCGCTCGTAAGCATTCAGCAATCGTACCCGAGCTCTTGGCGCTTTATGCTCTAACTGGCTGTGATTCAGTTGCTGCGACTTATGGAATTGGGAAAACAAAAGCAATCGCTGTGGCTCGAAAAGGCTACACTCTACACTACACTACACTCAATCAGCTTGGTACACCCTTGGCAAATATCGTTGAAGTCACCGAACAAGCAACAGCTTTCATGGGTGCGTGCTATGGCATTACAACTCCCACCTCTTCGATGACCAAGATCCGCCAGAAACTATGGGCACAGAAGACTGGCAAATCGACAGCAGCACCGAAGCTGTGTAGTTTGCCCCCAACTACAGAAGCGTTTGAGCAGAACATTCGTAGAGCACACCACCAAGTCGCTCACTGGTACAGTGCCCTGAGTGGGGATCCACCAAATCTCGCTGCAGTGGAACACGGGTGGGAAGCTGATGACACTAACAAGTGTCTCATCCCTCGAAATATGGAGGACGGTGTACCCTACGCCCTGGAGCACATTATCAAGCTGGTCAGATGTGGCTGCACATCTGAGCGAGCATGTAGAGGTGGGAAATGTGGCTGTATGGAGCGCCAACTTCCATGCACGATGTTCTGCACCTGCGGTGGTGGTACTGCCTGTTCCAATCCATTCAAAATCACTGAGAGTGCAACAGATCATGCCGATATCCCTGATGACAGCGATGCGGCAAGCGACCGAACAATGGATGTCGACGATGAGGACGATGAATAGTTCCTAGATATAAGATATTTGGTCCATTGGGGCATTAATTTAGCTTAATTTATTAGAGTATAGCATGTATAATATGTATTGATATAACGTTGAAACATTTGGGCAACGTGAAGATGCCAAATAGTTGTATTTATTATTAGTAATATTAGTATTTATACTACATATTATTATTTATATTATTATTATTATTATTATTATTATTATTATTATTATTATTATTATTATTATTATTATTATTATTATTATTATCGGTAGTATCATATACTTTACATGTACGTCTACTTCTAAGTCACGCCAATGTCATGTTTGAGAGATGATAATTATTACAATAAATGTTGTCCGATTCTAAATAGATTTGTTTTCTTATATTTTGCTTGCTATTGTAACGCGAGAAATTACATTAATAGGGGAAGAGATGAAATAACACATAAGTATCAATAAGCTAACGAGGAATTTTCCTCCACGCCTCATTCCTGAATCACTGGTTAGGCTTATATTTTAAGCCAGTGGTAGTTGACCACGTATCGAAACGAAGTGAGAAGGGGAGCTGAACGTCGGGTTAGCATTTAGTAGCAGACGGACTCCCGGTGGGTAAGCCCACTGGGAGGTGACCTTATCCTCCCTTGTAAAGGTATGTTATAAAATATTTGTTAGCTAGAGATGTAGGTGTGATTTATTGGTGGTTTATGTCTACATAAGGACTAATGGAATTTGTTATCCAGGGTCCCAAGGCAGGAGTGGATATGGAGGTGATGGCGGCGATGTGATGGTCACCGAGTAGCAGGAATAGAGTGGGAAGTGAGGGCGGCAGCAGCCCTGTTGCGGCTGTCATAGTGGCGGTGTCCTACCCGTGGCGCGGTGTGAGACAGCCACACACTCACGGCTCCCCCAACATGACTCTCGTGTTCTTATCGCCCAAAGATAAGTGAGGCGGATAAAGGAGAGATAGTGTGGCGGAGAGTGTAGGATTAAGTTTGTTTCACATTCGAATAGGATGAAATATGTTTATTACGTAATATGTTAGGTTAAGAAGTGTGGCGGAGAGTGTAGAATTAAGTAGTTTGTTTCTCTGGTCGAATAGGATGAAATATGTTTATTAAGTAAGATGTTAGGTTAAGAAGTGTGCGTATCGTTAGGGGATATGATTTATTAGAATTAAGGCAACTTGTGAATGTACACCAGTTGGGAAGTGAGACAGTAAAGAGTTAAATATATTATAATTATAAATATATTAACGAGTTGTCATTCAGTTTCCAGCTTACATATTTTCTTAAATCTTTTGTTTTTGTTCATTCATATATTTTTTCCCACTTAATGTGGGTGGTGGCAGCGGAGTAACCAGTACTGTAGAGTACACTCCCAAGGTGGGCACTACATAATGGTAACAAAGGTGTAGATGGTCAAAATGACCACTACACTATCATAATCAATATTGCTTGTAAACTAGCGAGTGACTTCAGAATCATATTATATGCTTTACAAAGCACATATATATTCAGACACTTAATAATTCAACTGCATGTACGACAGATTATATTAGTTTTAGTGTGATTTTGGCATTTTTACAGGTATTTTGGCGGCCATATTGGATTTATGCCATCAATATGGCCGCCAAATGATCTAATAACATCATAATACACGTCCTTGGTCTGTAAAGTATATATTTAGACACTACTTTCATCCTTTTACTGTACTTAGAACAGGAGTTACAGCCTAATTTATATTTTGGTTATATATGGCGGTCATCTTGACGGCCATCTTGGATTCTGAAAAAGCTAAGCCGGTGACAAGTGGCCACTCAGCCTAAATCTCATTTAGGCCCTACTATCTATCGAAAAAAGTAAAAAAATGATTGTTGCCAAACATTGCAAGGTCCCCCGGCCCAGCCACCGGACTATAACCATTGTTACTCAGCGTGACTAGCTTGGTCACTCGTTTTAGACCCCACGGCTTGAGTATGCTAAGTTAGTCACCATGACTAACTTTTGTTTTGTGTGCCGCCGATATATCTCAGGAAATATTTCAGATACGAATATTCTGAAGACATCCCAGAACTGCTGATGAAAATTGTCCTTAATATGTGTAATGAGTCGGAGTCTGCATTCTATATCCTGACCAGAGATCGAACAGAGAAAAACTACCCTCTCAGTCACCCGTCACGGGCAGGGCTCGCCCTTTTACGCGAATCACCCAAAGAAACGCCACCCGTCACACACTCCCGGTTAACCCTCCCCTTACACAACTCCTGCCCGAGCACAAGGACACACCAACTTCCTTCTGCCTTACTTTACTAACACAAACCAAAATAGTAACACAACACAAAAATGACCCTTCTCTCAACATCCACAGTACCACAATAACCCATACACGTCCTACAACCACTTCTCAACACTTATATTCCCCTCGGGTTACCCACCATACCACCACTGCACACCAGGCACGCACTGACCCAATGGCTTACACCACTCCACACCACCATTGCACACCAGGCACGCACTGACCCAATGGCTTACACCACTCCACACCACCACTGCACACCAGACACGCACTGACCCAATGGCTTACACCACTCCACACCACCATTGCACACCAGGCACGCACTGACCCAATGGCTTACACCACTCCACACCACCACTGCACACCAGGTATGCACTAACCCAATGGCTTACACCACTCCACACCACCATTGCACACCAGGGACGCACTGACCCAATGGATTACACCACTCTACACCACCACTGCACATCAGACACGCAATGACCCAATGGCTTAAACCACTCCACACCACCGCTACACACCAGGCACGCACTGACCCAATGGCTAACACCACTCCACACCACAACTGCACTCCAGGCACGCATGACCTAATGGCTTACACTGCTACACCCAACTAAATGCACATTAGGCAGACATTTCCCAGTGGCCCCCAGCCTGCAGACGAGGTTCACGGATCCCATCAGGCCAGGAGGAGACACGGAGCACGGGCCACCTACCCGCTACTCTCTCGTCTCCTTCCCGGTGACCCCTTCTGCAACACACCATACACAGCTTCTCCACCCACGCGTCTCTCGCCGCAACACCATCCACGTCCCAGGCCACGCTGCACCGCCCCAGTGCAGGCGAGGCAGCCAGGGGTCCTCCCAAGGCTTTGTAGGAACGTGAGGCCCGGCAACACACCCGCCACCAGCGGTATATGTGCCTCCCTCCTTGTCGGCGCCACAGCCGCGTCCCTCTCTCGCCACCAACCGCTTTTCTCCCTCGACTGACACACCCACACACGTCCCAGGCCACGCTGCACAGTCCCACAGTACAGACGAGGTAGCCAGGGATCCTCAATAGGCGTTATGGAGGAACAAAAGTCCCGGCAACCCACCCGCCTGGCATGGCTGTAGTGCCTGCCTCCCTCTCTCCTCCACGGTTCGCCTCTCTTTCCCCGCGGGCCCGCACCAATTCTCTCCACCCCGCACACAACACTCTTCCCGCTAACTTTTCCCGCTCACATCCGGGTCTCTCCCACCGCGAAAGTTAAACATTAATTTGCACTTCTTAGATATGCATACATAGAAAATTACATTAGTGAGAAAAGTTTCGAGAAAAGAAGGTGGGAAATGTCTACACTGTCCGGATTCATCGGGTGTTTGATAAAATTTTCAAAAATATTCGCCCCAATTTTTTTTTGACATAGTACTAAAAGCTTACATTAATTTTCTTTAATTTCAGGAGCACTACACAGGGAGACAAAACGCAAAACTGTATCATAAAATATTGCTGAACAAATCGAGAAAATGTATAAAAATATGTTTGTTTCGAGATAAATGTATAGTTTACGCTACTTTTACCACGGTGCATATTAATTTATCAGAAAACTAATTGCTTCTATGAATGACTGGTATAATTCCGCTTCTTTTGTTATGCAGCACATTGAATGCTTTCTCTAAAAAAAAATTCTAGTGAAGAGTTGAAGTAAATTTACTGTTTATGCACATTTATTCAGTCTCATAATGGCATTTATTTTGTGTGTTTTACAGTTTTTTTATGTAATAATCTTATGGAACAAACATCTACAAAGATAATAGTATAACATTTATTCTGATAAGATTATTTTGTGTAATGGGAAAATTTGACTGTAAAGTAAACTTTTTTACGTGTAGAAAAGCCCTCTTGAGGGCCTCTCCCACGGGCTGCCACTGGAAAGAATTCATAAATAAAATTGCGGAATGTGAGGGGGTTAAAAGATGTATTGTATAAGTAAAACCACAGTAACCCTTTATCAATACACTATATTTAGTGAAGTAATAACAAATAATGCAGGCTGAGTACATTTTTTTTATGAAAAGGGGAAGTGAATAAGTGAATACAAGTGAACAGAATGAAGGATGGAAATAAAGGGCGATGAATAGAGAAAAATTAATAAAGGGGTTGTGAAGAAATGAATAATGAATGAAGGGAGAGAAAAATGAAAAGTGGTTAATAAGTGAATAAGAAGACAGACAATTTTTTTTTTTAAATGGGAGGGAATGAGGATGAGAGAATGGAGGAATAAAGAGAAGGGAATACAACATAATGAATAACATTGAATAATAATAAAAGAAAGGGCAGTTTTTGACAACAGATAAGATTATACAGGATAAGGAAAATTTAAGCTAATTGCCGAGTGTCTAAATTGTCTAATTGTGTGTGTTCTGATTCTCTAAAGTTTCTAATTGCTGAGAATCTAAACATAAATTATTATACATTGGAAATCGCAAGAACTCAGTCACACATTCATAAATACAAAAAACACAATAGAGACAGGTTGTATACAAGTCTCTGTGGCGAGTGAGCGTGTTTCTACAGTTGATTCCGTGGTCACCCGTTGAATAACGATGAAGAATGAAGAAGCAGCAGAGTCGCAGTGTAAAGAAAGATGAATAGGACAGTGAGAATGGGAGTGCGGGACCCATAACTGATGAATAATGCGGAATGGTACGAGAGTCTGTAGGGTGTTAGAATTGTATTTTTCATTTGTAGATGGTGTATAACAGCGACTGAAAATCTTTACTTCGTCACTCATAAACACTATAAAAGTAAAAATTAAAGTACAATAATACATGTACATAAAATAAAAATATATAAAAACTATATAAAAAGAGGAGCAAAAATTAAATGCCAAGGCTACCAGAGTGATTCGGTGTCTAAAAATAAAAAGATAAAATACATTATGATCTTCGAAAGGCCAAATAATGCACCACAAAGATCTAACTCAAGTCACGATAAAGTGAAGATGACTGAAGATTCCAAAAAGATGCTCAGAAGGTCGTCAGATTCATAAGTCGTCAAGGTTGTGTGAGTGGATCGATGCTTCATGATAAAGACGGATGACGGATAATGACGGAGACGAATGAATAAAGATGGATTGAGGGGTTACAGAACTGATGAAGTTTTTTGTATGGTTTACTGCATTCTATCTGACAGTATTTCACGCTATTTAACACTATTTTGGATATGATTTAGATGATAATGATTGCAAAAATTATAGTATACACTATGCATTAAAAAAATGTCGCAACTTAATCACAATGGCAAAACCTGACATTATAATTTACACTATTTTTCATATGATTCAGAAGTGAAGGAGTAAACAAAACTTGTAGTTCAGACGAATTCAGAAAAATGGAACTGAAATACAATGGTAAAACTTAATATTATATTTAACACTATTATTTATATGATTTTAAAGGGAAGGAATAAGAAAAAAAATGAGACGCAGACAATGGATTGAAAAAACATTGGAACTTAAAACACAATGATCAAATCTAACATTATATTTAACACTATTGTATATATGATTTGCAAGTGAATGAATCAGAACAAATATGCCGCACACAATGGATGAAGAAAAATACTGGACCTTAAACACATCGGCAAAACGTCAGACCACACAAGCAAAAAATCCGAACTAGAAAAAAAGGAGAAAAAATAGAGTGAATTCCTGATGGTTGACAGATTACAAGACGTCAAGGGACACATCAATCTTGACTTTCAGATGAAACATAATAGATGACACATGGAAGTTGCGAGATTAAAGAGACGACACATTAATACACATTCCACAAGATGACTTTATATGGATGACAATTAGGAAGTACAGGTGAGTTTGGGCTTTCTAGGTGTGTGTGTGTGTGTGTGTGTGTGTGTGTGTGTGTGTGTGTGTGTGTGTGTGTGTGGGTGTGTGTGTGTGTGTGTGTGTGTGTGTTTGGTGTTGGTGTTTTGGCGACTGTGTGTGTGTGTGTGTGTGTGTGTGTGGTATGTCAGTGTGCGTGTGTGTGTGTGTGTGTGTGTGTGTGTGTGTGTGTGTGTGTGTGTGTGTGCGCGTGTGTGTGTGTGTGTGTGCCTACGCCTCCGCACGCAATACAAACAGCCTCCCTAATGCACTGGGCACAGAGGCATTCTCGGCCTGAAAATCACATGTGTACACCCTCAGATCCTGTCACAGAGCGGAGGCGTGATGACTTGGAACAAGAGGAAGAAGATAAAGAAGAAGAGGATTAATAAGACATCAGAGGAAGATTAAAATAATAAAAAGAAAAAGAAAGAACACTGTGAAAAAGTAGATGAGAAAGGAGAAAAAAAGGATATAATAATAAGAAAAAGAAAAAGAAAGAAGACTGAGAAAAAATAGGTGATAAGAGAGAACAAAAAAGGAAATATAATGGTATACCCACCTTCACACAGACAGGCAGGACAAAAGAGAATACTGGACTAAGATATATCAGTAAAATATAAAAAAGAGAGAAAGGATTTTTTTGGGGTGGGTATTACAAAATATCATGCAGAATAAATGTTAAGGAAAAAGTTACTAGGATTGTCTTTGGTTGGTTTATAAGGTTATGTCATTGGGACGTTAGACGGCAAACTACCTGCTTAAAATCACAGGTCATTGTATAAATGATCATAAAATATACTGTTATATCGGTAAACACAGGTACCAGGTTAAGGTGAAAACTAAACATCTGACAGATTTTATTACTACTAAATAACAACATCAAGAAAAATTATGGCAAATAAAAGAAAAACGTCAACTACATATTCTTCCTTCATGATCAAAAATGTGTCTACTACCTATATATACAAATAGTCATGTGTAAAAAAAACAGGTCTATTCCAGGATTTCTTGCAGATGTAGAGAGTCCATAGAGTCCAGAGTCCATAGAGTTATGAGTCCATAGAGTCCAGAGAGTTCAGAGTCCATAGAGTTCAGAATCCATAGAGTTCAGAGTCAATAGAGTTAATTCCATAGAGTTCAGAGTCCATAGAGTTCCGAGTCCAAAGAGTTCAGAGTCCATAGAGTTCAGAGTCCATATAATTCAGAATCCATAGTGTCCAGAGTCCATAGAGTTCAGATTCAAAAGAGTTCAGAGTCCAAATAGTTCAGAGTCCAAAGAGTTCAGAGTCCAAAGAGTTCAGTGTCCATAGAGTCCAGAGTCTATAGAGTTCAGAGTCCATATAATTCAGAGTGCATATAGTTCAGAGTCCATAGAGTTCAGAGACCATAGAGTCCAGAGTCCATAGTGTTCAGAGTCCATAGAGTCCAGAGTCCATAGGTACCAGAGTCAATATAGTTAATTCCATAGAGTTCAGAGTCCATAGAGTTCAGAGTCCATAGAGTTCAGATCCATAGAGTTTAGAGTCCATAGAGTTCAGAGTCCATAGAGTTCAGAGTCCATAGAGTTCAGAGTCTATAGAGTTTAGAGTCCATAGAGTTCAGAGTCCATAAAGTTCAAAGTCCATAGAGTTCAGAGTCTATAAAGTTCTGAGTCCATAGAATTTTGAGTCCATAGAGCTTAGAGTCCATAGAGTTCAGAGTCCATAGAGTTTAGAGTCCATAGTGATCAGAGTCCATAGAGTTCAGAGTCTATAGAGTTCTGAGTCCATAGAGATATGAGTCCATAGAGTTCAGAGTCCATACAGTTCAGAGTCCATAGAGTTAATTCCATAAAGTTCAGAGTCCATATAGTTCAGAGTCCATATAGTTCAGAGTCCATATAGTTCGGAGTCCATATAGTTCAGAGTCCATATAGTTCAGAGAGTCCATATAGTTCAGAGACCATATAGTTCAGAGTCCATAGAGTTCAGAGCCCATAGAGTTAAGAGTCCATAGAGTTCAGAGTTCATAGAGTTCAGAGTCCATAGCGTTCAGAGTCCATAGAGTTCAGATTTCATAGAGTTCGGAGTCAATAAAGTTCAGTCAATAGAGTTCAGAGTCCATAAAGTTTAGGGTCCATAGAGTTCAGAGTCCATAGAGTCTAGAGTCCATAGAGTCCAGAGTCCAGAGTCCATAGAGTTCAGATTCCATAGAGTCCATAGACCATAAAGTTCAGAGTTCATATTGCATAGATTCCATAGAATATAAAGTTCAGAGTTCAGATTCCATAGAGTCTATAGTCCATAAAGTTCAGAGTTCAGATTCCATAGAGTCCATAGTGCATAAAGTTCAGAGTCCAGAGTCAATAGAGCTCAGAGTCCATAGAGTCCAGAGTCCATAGAGTCCAGAGTCCATAAAGTTCAGAGCTAAAATTCCATAGAGTCCATAGTCCATAAAGTTCAGAGTCCAGAGTCATAAGAGTTCAGAGTCCATAGAGTCTAGAGTCCATAGAGTCCAGTGTCCATAAGGTTCAGAGTTCAGATTCCATAGACCATAAAGTGCAGAGGTCAGATTCCATAGAGTCCATAGTCCATAAAGTTCAGAGTCCAGAGACCATAGAGTCCAGAGTCCAAAGAGTTCAGAGTCCAAGGATTCCAGAGTCCAAAGACTACCCAAACCATTATAATTATAGAGTGTTATTGTCGTATGGATGAAGGTTCTGTGAGCGTGTTTGAGGCAAGAGTGAAAGTACATCTTATTAACTTTATACTCATTGACTGATTGATTCGGTGACGTGCGTGCGTGCGTGCGTGCGTGCGTGCGTGCGTGCGTGCGTGCGTGCGTGCGTGCGTGCGTGCGTGCGTGCGTGCGTGCGTGCGTGCGTGCGTGCGTGCGTGCGTGCGTGCGTGCGTGCGTGCGTGCGTGCGTGCGTGCGTGCGTGCGTGCGGCGTGCGTGCGTGCGTGCGTGCGTGCGTGCGTGTGTGCGTGCGTGCGTGCGTGCGTGCGTGCGTGCGTGCGTGCGTGCGTGCGTGCGTGCGTGCGTGCGTGCGTGCGTGCGTGCGTGCGTGCGTGCGTGCGTGCGTGCGTGTGTGTATGTGTAGGAGAGAGAGAGACAGAGAGAGAGAGAGAAAGAAAGGACAAAGTATTTATAGTATCGTTGGAGTAACAAATGAGGCACTCGTATTGCACACGAAGATATATATTTTAGGTCCCCTTAGAGCTAGTGCACTAAGCTATAGGATAGGAAAGATCGCCACCCAGGGCAAACCCTGGGTATACAGGCAACCAATACCAACATCTGGTTACACATAACCAGGCTACACATAGATAAACTGAAAAAGAAACATACGTCTGGCAACGCCGTGCCATCTGACCGAGGCCGGCTGTCCGCCAGCCGGCTCGGAGCCATCATTCTCTTTTTTGCCTTCATAACGTCAACACCTGCTGCGTCTCCTGTAACACGTGTTGTTTCTATTCAGGCCATATGGTAAGCACCTGCTGTTTTTTCGTGTTTACGTGGGTGTGTGTGAAGTTTTTACCCATTCATGCTTCGTAATCCTTCTGTAAGGTTTTTTACGGGGATGAGTGTAGTTTATTCTTTATCCTGGCCGGGGCCAGCTGTGGGCTTAAATATTTTCGGCTGGTGTCTGTGTCTGTGGTGTTAGCTACGCCCAGGGCGCGGCTTTCACACCTTTCTCCCCGGGCATTTTTTCCCCGCCAGGGCGTCCCTGGCCTGACACTGGTCTCACGTGTAGGCAGAGATGGGCGGATGGTTCGTATTTCCCACACGCCCCTTCCTCCTTTTTCCCTGGGCCTTTTTTCCGCACCCCCCCCGGGCCTCCCAGCTTTCTGCA